>VMDO01026004.1:0-27327 GCA_007922755.1 Pedetes capensis | reverse complement strand
AAAAAAAAAAAAAAAAAAAAAAAAAAAAAAAAAAAAACAGCCCAGAAAATAGCTAAAGGGTGTCAAGCCTGAAATGACTATAAATCACTGCACAGGCCTGGCCAAAGCGAACACATTAAGCCGGTGGCTAGATGGAGGAATGAGGTCTCCAACTGAAATGCAGACAGCCAAGCCATCCTGCAATTCATGACCAGGGACTGACCATGAATGTCACCTCTGCCCAGGAAAAGATCCAGATGTGCAGGGGCCAGCAGGACATCACCTTGAAGCCAGTGCGGAGAAGGGATCTACGTATGAATGACGCCCAGGAAATGGGCCCTTGGGATTTTAAAATCTCCCAGGGCGCTCTGCGGAAACCCAGGTGTGTTCTTCCCGACCCTGGGGCAGAGCTGGGCAGAGCGGGCTCTGGAGTGGGCTGCCGAGTTCAGACCCAGCACAAGCTGCTCACAGGCAGCACGGCCCCAACGCTGTGCCCCTGAGCCATGGTGCCCTTCCCTCCGTCCGTCTTGGAGTCTCCTTGTGGGTAAAGCGACAAACTCCGCCAACCACGTGCCGACCAGACAAGGAAGCCTGTGCCAGTCGTCAATCGGGCCGGCAGCAGCCATGTCCAAGGTGGTGGAGACGGAGTGCGGGGGAGGTGCTTTGCTCCCTGTCTCCCGGGCACCCACCTGGAAAAGAGCTCCTGCAGCGTGTTGGGGATCTCAAAGTTGAGGTTCCTCAGGCCGGAGCTGAACTTCTCTTTCAGCCTCTCCACGAACTCTTTAAATTCCTTGGCGCAGACCTTGGACACCAGAGAGCGAGGTGTCAACCCTTCCTCTCCGTGAGGACGCACCAGCGGACACCCGGAGACAAGTTCCCGTGGCAGTTCTGCCCAGAAGCTGGCCACGCCGCCCTCTCTGCCTGTGTCACCCCCGGGTCCACGGGGCCGAGCGCCACCTGGCAGGCTGGGTAGCAGGAGGTGGCCGGCACGCACCGGCCCGGGGACCCGGGCGGCTGAGAGGGTCCTGGCTGGCGGCCCTGCAGCTCCACAGCCGACTCTTTCCCCAGCCCCAGACCTGAAGGGTCAGACGCTGCGCTGCCCTCCAGCCGGCAGGTACGGGCGCCCGAGCTGCGCCCCGCTCCCTGGTGGGCTCTCCTGGCTCACCTGTGACGGGCCTCCCCCAGCAGCCCCTCTGCACACCTGCAGGCAGGTGTCGTCCAGCTTGTGACCCCAGTGTCGCCTCTCACTGCCTCCCTCCCTTGGGCCCCCTGATGAGCCCATGTAGGGCGCAGCAGGGTGCACGCGGCGCCCGCCCTGCACAGCCCAACAGCACCTGGCTGCAAACCTGCTGCGCCCCAAGGGCACTGCACCCCGTCCCTCACTGCCTCTGGGTGTCAGGCAGAGCTGAGGCCCCTATGAAACCCTCGGGGTCGACAGAGCCAGCAGCCTCTCTTCCACCCATCTCCCTCCTGTGAGTGGACCTGGCCTTGGGGCGCCTGGCCTCCCGGGAGGTCAGGACGGCTGAGTGACACGCGCCCCTTTGGCCTATGTCAGGTGGGAGGCCACCTTCGTGCCAGCCCCACAACTGCTGGGGACTCTGGACTGGGGACCTGAGCTCTCATGGTCGGCCTGCACCCCAGGGTGAGGTGGGAGGTGCCCTCTGGGGACAGAGTGAAGTGACAGAACGAGCCTGGGCACCCAGAGACATCCCTGCTTCGCTGCCTTGGCCCGAGTGCAGCGCTGCCACCTCCGAGTGCATGGCAGGTGGGACAAAGCCCTCGGCCCCTGCGGGCTGGATGTGCCAGTCGCTCGCATCCCAGAGCACGGCTCACCCTCCCACCCCAAGGAGGGGGCAGGGGTCCGGGTCTGCAAATGTTGCCTCCCTGCAGGCCAGCAGCCAGCCACAGATGGCAAAGCTCTGAGAGCAGCGCCGGGGACAGACGCTGCCGCTGGTCTCTAAAGCGCTGTCCGCTTTCTTCACAACCCAGGCCTGGCACAACAGTGCTTCAGAGCGGCAGCGGGGATTCTGACCACGCCAGCAGCAGATGCTTGGGCCGGGGCGAATGAGGTCCAAACCCACTGATTTCCCAGACGAACAGGGAACCAACCCACGCCTGGGCCAGGCTGGCGCCGGCCTCCCTCCGCAGGGCCTACCTTTGGGTCTTCGTAGTTGCCCTTCCGACTCATGAAGTCCCCCAGGAGGGCTTTGTCCTGGTACACCTCCACGAGGCACACCCTGCGGAGGCAAGGCCGGCGGGAAGTGGGTGCTCGGGTACCGCGAGGTGTGACCGACCCACGCCTGCTGGGGGGCGGGATGCTGTGGCTGAGCTGACCCTGGTGAGTCAGGCCAGCTGCGGCGCCCGCCTCACCCTGGGCTCCTGAGTCACTGCCCTCCATGGGCGCTTGGCACAGTGCCCTCGAGGGGTGGGGCCCGAACTTGAGGGGACGACTGGCCTCCCCGAGGGCTGTGAATTTTAAAACTGTCCCCGTTGGGGTTTATGATGACTCGGAGTTCCGCTCAAAGCGCATAGTTCATGAGTCTTTGCACCTCCGTGACACCAAGACAGGCTGAGCTCAAACAGGAGGGAAGGTGAGGGTGGCCAGCATCACAAGCGCTCCTGGTGGACACAGCCCTTCCAGTTGAAGGGCCCCTTGGACGGGGCCCACAGGGCTGGCACAGCCTCCCCCGGTGCCACCACTCTACCTCCCCAGTGAGCCCAGAGCCTCGTACCCGGCCTCCTGACTCCAGGAGCCTAATCTTCCAAGGCCCTGAGCCGCTGCTGGAGGAGTGCAGGGGTCGGAGAGCCTGGACTTCAGGCCTCTCTCACTGTCCCTGAGCCGTCCCCGACTGGCACAGCCTCTCCCGAGCCCGGCTGCCTTCTGAGGAGAGCCAGCGCAGGGGGGTACTTCCCATCCGCACGCTCCTTCAGACAGGAAGCCGGAGCAAGGCGGCTTCTCAGGAGAGGCCCTCATGTGTCAGTAGTTTGCAAAGGGGCGACCTTGCCCTATACTGGCATCTAGCTGCAGAGACCGGGGAGCTGCCCTGGACAGTCCTCACAGCAGACAGCGGGCCAGCCTCACAGGGCAATGGCACTGAGACCTCTGCTCAAGCCAAGTCTGCTCTGCCAGCAGGGCTGGGGGGAGGTTCTTCCTGGCCCATTCCATTCCCTCCTCTGCCCCTCCAGCTGGTGGTAGCGTGTGTCCCCTCCCCATCTCTGAGGCGTGGGGCCCTCAGGTTCCCTGGTGGAGGGAGCGCATGGGCTGGCAGGGCTTTGCCACCTTGGCCCAGGAGGATGTGGCAGGGTAGCCTGGCCACCAGGCAAGCCACGGGTGGATGCTTCGGGACTCTCAGGTAGCTGCTGTCCCTACCAGCCCCAGGCCACAGCTGGAAGCACCCACAGGCAGTCAGCTCTGCTGAGAACATGCAGCGGTACACTTTGTCCAGTGACCCTGGGGCCGCCTAGCTTCTGCTGGGATGGAACTGTGGACGGGCCAGAGTGCAGAGGTCCCCGGAGCTGTAGTGAGCGCTAAGGGCGGTGGTGCCAGTCAGCTCCTCCTCTCTGCGCGGCTCTCGGGAGGCTTGGTGAGGCACAGCCAGGGAGCCTCGCTCTCCACACGCGCCCACAGGTGCTCAAGGGTGAAACACAGCCACAGGTATGGAAGAACCCGTGTCATATCAGCCCTCGAAATGCCCAGGGCAGCCGCACTCAGGCTCCGGCACCTGTCAGCTCACCAGGCACTCGGTACCCAGCCTGGGTTCCCCACCTGACTCTTGAACCAATGGAATGAAAGAGGAGAAAAGAATGTTCCAGAAGCACTGCAATAACCATGCCCTGGGGGATCAAGACAGGAGCGTGGCTTACTTATAGTTCAGGTAGGCTTGGGGGTTTCTGACGATGTAGCGAGCTCTTCGCCCCACCGAGTGAGACGTCTTATCCAAAGACTCCTCGAAGGTGGAGTGCAAGATGTCCCGCACAACCTGCCAGGTGACGAACGGGCCCTTCACCTGCAGCAGACAGAGCCAAGGCAGGACGTTAGTGTCTGCAGAGCCCACACCCTGGGGAGTCAACGGAGAATCGTCAATGAATTTTAAATAACACAGGTGTTGGGAAAACGGGTCCTCAGAGCCTCTCCTCTCGGGGCACGAGCCGCCCCCTCCCGTTTGTCCTCCCTCATCGGCTGGGCCTGACGTGGGGTCAGCAGTAGGTGAACCCTGGGCACAGACAGGATGCGCTCTCAGTGTCCAGCAGGAAGAGCGTCTCCTGGCGAGCCCCACAATGGAGAGGCTTTGGGGGCGCTGGGCGGTGAGGCCCAAGCACTACGCGATGGGCAATCTTCCTGCATCTTGATGGGGCTGAGATGCCCACGATGGGCAAGGCGCACCTCTGTGTGAGTCGCTAGGGTGTTCCAGGAGAGGGTCAGCCCCAGCCGCAACGTGAGTGGAACCACGGCGGGGGTGAGGGGAGATAAAAGGGGCAGAGCCAATGCTGCTCTCAGCCAAGATGTGAAACAGCTCTACCATGCCCTGCCTGGCTGCCACGGTGTGTCTTGCCACAGGGATGGAAACAAAGGAGCCACAGACCGGGGAATGAAATCATGACCCAGATTGACTTTTCCCCCTTTAAGCTGCTCCTCCTCAGTGATGAAAAGTGGACAGAGCAGCACAGCAGGGCGGCTGCAGGGCACAGGCGGCGGCCAGGTGGAGGGTCGGAAGGCCGAGTGAGCCCCGTGTGCCGCACGCTTTCCATCGCATCTGCAGATGCAGAACCCTCGGCAAACCACCCAGGAAGGAGCCTGACCGCACACAATGCCCCTGGAGCCCTGAGAGTGAGACCCAGACGACCGTGTCAGCCCCGGGCGGGGAGGTCCACCAGCGCGGGCTGTGAGGCACCTCCACCTCCTAGGCCACGTAAGAGGGTCAGGGAGCGAAGTCCTTGAGTGAGAGTGGCAATGAAGTGGCCATGGCAGAGGCAGGGAAGGCCATGGCACCTCCTTGGCTCTTCCTTGGAAAGGGGCTGGGGTGGGAGTCTGGAGGGCACTGTATATGAGAACGAGGGACAAAGCCAAGAGCAGGGCCCAAAGGAGCCCGCAGGCAGAGCGCCGTCGTTCTGATCCCTCGGTTCAGCGGAGAACCAGGGCACACACCCACCTCAGGAGCGGCCTCAGCCTGCCAGGGCCCTGGAGCACATCTCCCAGTACCACCTGTGAAGGGGCGTGGCTGGACGTCTGTCTGTGTCTGCCGCCCGCTGGCACACCCAGGATAGCACCGCACGGTGGCACAGAGGCCAGGGGTGCAGCTCTGGGGAGCGGCAGGCTCTGGCCCTGGCTGGGAATCTTGGCGGGGGTCAGAGCAGGGAGGGTCTGTGGAAGCCCTCCCCACACACCCAGGCTCGGGGATGTGGACAGGGCGTTCATGGTGAGTGTGGGGGACCGTGGTGCGGCAGGCAGGACATGAAGCTGAGACACCGAGTGAGTCAGGCCATGGCCACAGTCACCGTCCCCCAGATTCACGTGGCACAGGCTGCGGACGACAGGGCAGTCACATGGTGCCGGGGACTGTGTCAGGAAAGCGCACATGGGCAATGAAAGCCACAGAGCCTTGGCAGGAAGGCGGGGTCCGGGGCCGGGGAGAGCACAGAGCCCTCGCCCCCACCAGGCAGGCCCAGCGCTGCGTCCCAAGAGAGCAGCAGTGGCTGAGGTGTAAAGACGAGGCCTGCCGGCGCTGCCGGCGCGGTGCAGGGTGGCTGGGGGGGAGCAGGCTGGGGCGGGGCGCCTGGGGAGAGAGCGGTGTGCAACGGCAGGGGCGGCGGCAGCAGCGGCAGGTACCTTGGTGTTGAGGATGTTGCTGGCGATGCGGCACAGCATGAGCAGCCCGTCCTCCTGCGTGGACCAGGACACGCGCAGCCGGGTCATCCTCTGCAGGGCGCTCTGGTCCGCCTCGTCGTGGTAGCGCAGCTTTTTGCTCTTTGCTTCTAGGAGTTCTCCTAGGAACAGAGGGGAGAAGACGGGGGGCTCCCAACACTGCTCCCCGGAGCCCATCAGAGTGTCCACCGTCACCCCCGGCCACTCGCTCAGCCCTCCCTCATTTCTGTGCTTGAGTTTCCCAGGGAGGCCGGGCAGCCCGAGTGCCCTCTGGCTAGGGACGCCTGCCCCTGGGACACGGGGTCCTTGGAGCGTGCTGCCAGAACATTCACAGAGCACACTTGGGGTGCACTTGCTCTCCTGTGTGGCCCCCAAGCCCCGCTGTTCTGTGGGTGTGGCCTCCAGCACCATGGGAACAACAGGGCTGTGCCCCACCTTGATGGGCGATCGGAGCGCTTAGAAGCGGGACAGAGGAGGGGCTGCACAGCCCCTCCAGGTATGGCTGAGGGCTCCTGGCAAGGACTAGCACCCCCTGCACATGGGCACCCCATCTCTAGGCTGGGCGGCAGGTGGGGTACAAGGGGAGACACACAGGGGGCTTGTCCCCATGCTCCTGCCACCGCTGCCTTCCCACGGCCAGGACGCGAGCCCCCAGAAACCATGAGCTGCAGCAAATCCTCTCTCCCCTAGGCTGTCTCGAGGGTATCTAGCGGTAACAGGACACCTGGGGAACCCCGGCACAGGACGGCTACTAAACATGGCAGAGCCGCCGGCAGCATCTTCGAAAATCCGCTGTGCCTGGCCTGCTTGAAGGTTTATGTATACAAACAAAGCCACCATATTCTGCCTTGTGAAGGACTCTGATCTTGGTGAGCTAAGCTGGCCTCACACAAACCACAAAAGGCTAAACTGAGGGGGCCGCATCACCGGAGAGGGGGCCATTTATCACGAACCATACAGACAGAAAAGCAGCTTCCTGCGTAAACACTTTCCTCTGAAGATCCCACAGCCATCAGATTGTCATTCCATCATGGGCCACTTAGGTGACATAAAAGTGGTCTGAACAGACCCCGGTCGCCTTACCACCTGCTTCCTTCTGCTATAAATACAGCTCTGACGAAGAACCCAAAACTAACAACAGATGCCATGGGCGGGCTGTGTTGGAACTGAGGCGACCCTGCCAGCTTTAACGACTCCTAGCCTTCCTCCAAGTCAAAACTCAATGTGACCTTGACCTTTGTCCTCATGAGCAGATGCAGGCATTAAAAAGCAAACCAAGAATGGAAGGCCACTGAGGTGGCGAGGAGCTTACTGGAGGATTTTTCAGGTGATGTGGAATTAGGACTTTGAACTGGGGCCGGGAGGGGACATCATGAAGGGCAAAGGCTTGCATGGCACAAAGCCAGGGGAGGTAACGGAGGAGCTCGGGCTCCAGACGGGTAGGGACACGATGACGGTCAGGGCCATGGACCAAGGGAGACAGACACTTGCCCAAGGGCATCGCTGGGCCCCTCGGGGGAGAGACCTCCCTCACGTCTTGGACACACATGTCTTGGACACACGGGGACAAGGCCCAGAACATGCCAACCCCCGCCCAGGTTCCGACCCCCAGGGCACCTTTCCTCCTTTTCCTGATCTTCTTCGCAGGTTCCTTCTTCGGCCGCTTCCGCTTCTGGCTCTTCCCGCCCCGCACCTTGCGGTTCCTGCCTGGCGTGGGCTCCCGGCCCAGCTCCAGCTGCTCCTCGCGGTCGGCACAGAGCTCGCCGCCGGCACGTGTCTCTCCCCAGACCGGCAGCCTGTTGCTGCCTGGGAACAAGCACGGCACAGGACAGCGTAAGGACGGGCTCCGCAGAGGTGGCGCGGGCCACGGGGCGCCCCACGGCCAGCCTGGCCTGAGCTGGACCCGTCCTCGTCTCCCGGCTGGACGCCCACCCACGTACCTCCAGCCCCGAACGGCATCGGGCGCTTGGACAGGAACGTCTGTAGCCTCACGGTCAGCCCGTTCTCGGCGGTGATGTTCTCCTGGAAGGGGCGCGGCGTAGCAGGGCGTGAGGGGCCTGAGGGGCCCCAGGAGCCCGGTACAGCTGTGTGGCGGCAACTGAGGAGGGCGGCCCCTGGCGCTGCCTGTGCCCTCCCTCCTGCATGACTTGTGTCGCCCAGAGTTTCTGTCTCTTCTCTAAAAAGGAGTTCGTGTCCAGCCCCAGAAGAAACCAGAATCGGCTGGGGGAAGACAACAACCCACCCAGGCCGGGCAGACATTAAGGGGCCTCATGCACTTCGCCTCAAAGGTGACACCTGGGTCTCTAGTCAACTTCGGTTTGGCGAATTCGGAAGCCACGGCAGGACAGGGAGGGAGGACGCGGGCTGAGGACAAGCCTGGGGTGCTGGCGGGTGCGGACGCCCCACCCCCAGAAGCCCACCTTTCTGGCTTTGTTGATGATGTAGCTTGTCCAGATCCAGTTGCGCTTTAGGTGGGCGTAGAAGCTGGAATCGAGCCCAGCGGCGCCCAGCCCGTCACCGGGGACCAGACCTTCATCCACGACCTCCCGGCTCCCCCTGAGACAGGACAGGGAGAGTCCTCGCTGTAAACACAGAGGCCGAGCGGGGGAGCCGGGGGCAGGGCCGTGGGACCAAGGCTGCCCGGCCCAGAAAATCACCCAGCAGATCACAGTGAAGAATTTGGAGCCCCTGTCTGGGCAGGTTGCCGCTCTTTCAAGTCAAGAAATCCAGATTTTTAGGTAACTAATTCTCAATTTCTAAATTTTGAGAATTGATGGAATTTTTTTTTTTTTAAATGCTGGGGATAGAACCCAGGGCCTTGCACATGCTGGGCAGGAGATCTATCACCAAGCTACACCCCATCCTTGGTTTTTGGGACAGGGTCTCACTGTGCAACCCAGGCTGGCCTCAAACTCATGGTCGTCCTGCCTGGGCTTGTAGGGACTGGGATCACAGACGTGGGGCCCTTGCCCTGTTCATGGACAGGATTCTTAACAAACACCACGTGGACTAAGAAAGCGTGTCTTGGGCCAGGGCCAGACATGGCCCACAGAGACACAGGCCGCTTTGGCCTGCCATCCCCCACCACAGCGGGGCAGCTGGGCTGGGTCCCCGCAGGGCCAGGTGGGCGGGACGCACGTGGTGTACTCCAGCATGGCGCACTTGCGCTCCAGGTTGTGCTTGTCCACGGCTCTCTCCTGCTCCTTCTGCAGGCTGCCGTCCTGGCTGCCACCCCGATCCAGGTTGATCTTCTGGGCGCATGGGCACCGTACCACACCTGGGGAACCAAACCCAGCTCAGCCAGCACCTCCTGGTCAGTGAGCACCCCACTAACCAGGGGGGCCTGGCATTGAGGGAGCTTCTTCACGCACACGCTGGACAGCAGGGAGCGGGTACGAGGGGCTGAGGCCGAGGCCGAGGATGCCAGCGGGAAGCCGAGAAGAGGGTCTCCGCAAGGGAGCTGGGCAGGACCGAGGCAGGCGGCCACCAAGGCAAGCTGCCTCCCCACCCGGAGGTCCCGCCACAGGTAGCCCTGTAGCTACTGCAGGAGTGCATAGGCACTGAGATGGCGCAGCTCCCTCTCGAGCAGCTCTGGGCACCGTGTGTGCAGTTGAGAGGTTACTCAGCTCCTCCACAATGAGGACAGCTGCACTTCTTGCAAGGTAACATCAAACCCAACTACAATGCTCCTGACTGCGCCGGAGGCCAACGTGGAGGAGAGGGGCGCATGCAGGGAGGGAAGTGCCGCAAGGGAGCCCAGGTGGGCGTTCCGCATGGGGCCGCCAGGGTGCACTGTGGGAGCACGAGCTGCTCACAGGACCGCTGCTTGCCCGCAAGCACCCCATGGCTTCTTCCAGAACCCTGAACTCCCTGCCACACCCCATGAGGCCCCAGCTGGCTCCCTCCTCCTCTCTCAGCCGCACCCCCTTCCCTGCATGCCCCAGGGCTTCTGCACACGCTCCTCTCCTGCCTGGCACCACACATGAGGGCTCGGCTCAGCAACCCTGTCCCTGGCTCCCCACTACCCCAGGGGCAGCCACAGAGCCTCCTCCGCGCCAGGACACAGCGTCCTGAAGGCAGGGATGGGCGCCTTTTCGGCAATGTGCGGCAGGGGCTCAGCAGACACCCTCTCAACGAGCACGGCGCATGCATGAGCTCAGGGCCGGTGGCTTGGCGGTACCTAGCGGGGTGTTGAGGCAGACGCACTGCAGGTCGAACCAGTAGCTCTCCACGTCCTGCATGGACTTCAGCACGTAGAGGCGCCTCTCGAAGGGCCGGGTGCTGTGGGCCAGGTTGTAGTGCGGGTCGCAGATGGTGGTGTCCATGATGGCCGCGTTCTTTTTCAGGAAAATGAAGACCTGCCGCAGACACAGGCGGTGGGGCCAGGGGTCAGTGCCAGGCCGGGGGTCCGGGTGCCATGGTCACCAGGGCGGGGCCCTACCTGGTCCTTGTCCTGGAACTTCTCTGTGGGCCCGAACTGTAGCAGCCCCATGTAGCACAGCCGCTGCAGGTTCTCCACCACCGAGAAGATGTAGCGCCTGCAACACAGGTGGGGCCGCAGCTGCAGCTTCTCCTTCCCACTGGGGCTCCGGGAGGACCAGCCTCCGCCCACACCGCCCCGGCCAGGGCAACAACAGGGACTGAGCCACACCCGGGGTCTGATTGACAAGGCAATGCAGCCAAAGGAAGCCACAGATGAGACTGAACCAACTCTGCGTGGCACCAAGCCTTACTCAGCACCCAGACTCAGACGAGGGGGGCTGGCTAGCCGCCTTCGCTGGCTGAGCGAGGGGAGCCTCAGGGCTGTGCAGCCCGGAAGGCCAGTGCGCTCTGCTCTCCCGGGCAGCGAGCACTCGGGCCCGGCCTCTTGGGGTCTGCTGGGTCGGTCAAGCTCCCGGCGCTCACCTCTTGTACAGGAGCTGCTGCCGGATGGGCCTGGGGAGGAAGCGGATCAGCGTGTGCCGCCTCAGGGGGTCGTTCAGAAAGTCCTCCAGGTTGTCCACCTAGACAGCCATTGGCAGGGTCAGCTCGGCCACAAGGCCAGGGAGGCCCTCGAACGAGGGAAAATAATGCCCACAGGGATGACCTCTCGTCCCTCTGCCTTGGGCCCTCACACCTGCCCTTGCAGCCCACGTGCCACTCCACATGCCTTTGTGTCCTGCAGTGGGAGGGGAGAGTTGCTGAAAGCACTTCCAGAGGCGGTGGGGCAATGTTTGTATTAAAAAAAGAAAGAAATAGAATACCACTGGTTCCTTTGAAGCCAGCCCCTCTACCCTAAGGAAGCTCTGGAGCTGCCCACACTCATGCCCACCAGTAGGTATCTGTTAACGTGTCATTTGCAGCGGGCAAGGCAGTGCATGCCGGTCACCCCAGCAACCTGGGAGCAGAGCAGGAGGATCTCAAGTTCAAGGTCAGAAGCAGCCGATGTAACTTAGGGAGACCCTGTCTCAAGGTCAAAAGTTTAAGGAGGGGCCAAGAGCGGGGCTAAGAGCGGAGCTCAGTGGCGGAGCAACTGCAAAGTGCCCCTAATAGTGCCCCCCACAGTATCATTTGCAAGAGCAATAAAGTGGGACTTAAATGTCCACAAACAAAACACGTTATTAAAGAGAGCAGATGCACGGGAAGGAGCACTGTGGCTGCTTAATACCAAGTTCAAAACTTAACCACGTGGAAACCGTCATACGCTGATCAGCGGAAAGAAAGGAGAATAAGACTCAACGTGATCCTTACGCACTATTATGAAAAGAGCAATTGATCGCTTTCTCTCACACACAGCACGCTCAACACACGCATTAATAGGGCATAGTAAGAAAGACTGGAAGAAAATGCCCCAAGGACGCTGTAGTCATCATCTCTGAGGGGTGAGGCTCTTTGTAACTGCTATTTCTTCCTTTTTCTACATTTACCAAATTTCTAAAGACGTTTTGTTGTTGCAACATAATTACCATAATTACCGTCTCTCTACCCACTCACCCAACCAACGACAGCTCTATCTAGATAAATAAGTTTTTGAAGTAAACTCCTTTGCCCAGCCACCCACCCAAGCGTCTGTCCTAACCATCTTAATCCAGTCCACCTAGAAGAACAAGTCTGAAGCGTTTTCCCCTGACTGACCATCTTTCCACCCATCTATCTGTGTGACTCCAGGTGCTCTCCCTCGACCAGGTGACTGTGGGCCCTCCAGCCCCCCCACAACCACAATGGCTCCAGTATCACCAGTACCTTGTAGCTGACTTGCACAATCTGGACAAAGATGGAGAGGGGCAGGCAGAGGAGAATGTCACTGACGAGCGCCCAGCCAAAGCCAAAGTCCCTGTGGATCGGGATGGGTGGGACATAGCGCGTCCACGAGTCCTCGTCCACGTACACTAGAAGGAACAGCGTGTCAGCCCAGCAGACTGTGTCTCGCTCACGCGGGTGAGCTCACTGCCCAGCTGTCTGGTTCTCTCACGCCCAGGTGGACAAACTCTCCGTCCAGGCTGGCAAGAGGAGGAGGCAGGAAGCCCAGGGTTGGGGGCGGCCGGCCGGGCCTCTCACCTGTCTCCGTGGACAGCTCCACCTCGGCCTCCCAGGCGATGCCCTCCACGCCGTCCCTGGCCTCTGAGGCCTCGCCATCGCCTGGCTCCTGCTTCCCCACTTTCCTCTCGCTGAAGTTCAGCTTCTCCACGGCATGGCCGGCGGGGTGCCCGTAGACCAGGTACCACAGGAACATGTGCACCAGCCGCAGGCGTGGCATCTTGGGCAGGAACCCGAGTGAGCGCCCGAGGCCGGGAACTGGAGGAGAGGGGTAAGGCCGGGTCAGCTCACCCCAAAGCGACGGAGGGGCGCGGTGTCCCTGGTGCCAGGAGACGGCAAACATTCCCACTGCTCAGCGCTTACTCCCCAGTGGGAAGGCCACAACCTGATACAAGGTGCGAAACAGCATCAGGGGTGACGTGTGGGCTGCCAGCGCGCAGAACACCCGGGAGTGGGGTCCTCTGGCCGGCGAGGAGGTGGCCTGTGCAGACCCTTGTGGCCGTGCACCCAGGCGAATGTGTGCCCAGTACAACCGCAGCCAGGCCTGGAGGCTGGAGTGACGGAGTGTGGGGCCAGGAGGATCAGGCAGGCACGGCAGCCCAAGGGTACTGGAGAAGCAAGCTGCCCCCAAGGGCCACCTGACAAGGACTCCCAGGACTATGCCCAATGTTCTCCAACCTCAGCTCTCTACAGCAGCTGACTTCTTTGCCCAGACAAAGGAACGGCTCCCTGACCTTCCTCAGTGCCAGGGGCCAGTGCAGGACAAGGTGGCAGGGACAGGGCGGGCACAGGGGTCAGACATGCTGCCTTCGAGCTGCTGCGGTACACGTGCTGCCCAGCGGTGCACGCCACAGGGCTCTCTGACCCTCATCTCCACCCGGGAAAGCTTGAGGGTGAAGCCACGCTGTGCAGGTGGCAACCTCGCAAAGGGAAGTCACCCAACCCACAGGTTTTCTGTGCCTTCTAGAATGTTCCAGCCTAAGAATATCGGGCAGAAGGAATGAATCCTTATTGATAATCCTCCACGCCAGGTCCCAGCATCACCTGGTATGAGTCCCTCAACCATCCTGGGACATATGCTGGGCCAGAGTCACCCTCTTTTGCCAATAGGGAGGTGGATGCCGGCAGAAATTATGCCCAACAGGACTCGTCAGCAACTCAGACCTGACTGGCCTGCCGGCCGCTGCGAACTCACACAGAACACTGAGACCCGATGTCACCGTGCATGGCAGAGGACGCGCAGTGAGCGTGGACAGGCGCCTTCTCACCTATGACTGGCTTGTAGTTTTTGAGTGGCGTCACGCCCATCTTCTCATCGGTCTTCTTCACCCGCCCGCCGTCGGGCTTAGTGGTCGCGCTCTGTTCAGAGTCCTTAGATGCACCAGGGCCCTCCAGTTCACGACTTTCTTCCTCTGCCTCCTCCTGGGGCGCGGGAGGCTGGGTAACTTTAACCCTGTGGTCCAAGTGCAAGATGCAACAATAGTTGGAGAAAACCAGGGCGGGAGAGCAGACAGGGTCTGCCCCCACGAACCAGACAAAGCGCTGGGCCTGGGGTTTCGAACTCTGCTGACCACGAGCCCGGGCAGACAGGGCAAACAAACCCAGGAGTAATAGTTAGAGGCAGGCAGGGGCTGGGGAGTCGGGGTCTGCAGTGGGGCCCCTGCCTCCACGTGAGAAAGGAGCCCCTTGTGCTAGGCCTCTGACACTTCCCCAAGCACCAAGATCATGGAACTGCGTGAGATGTTAACCGGCAAGGGGTTCACAGCCCTGTGGCCGGCTCACTGCAAAGCACGCACACCGGTGTCCTCGGCCAGACCAGACTCTGCTCCTGTGGCCTCCCCCAGGTCAGATCTGGCTAAGAACTTTCTCTGTGCCTCAGTTTCCTCAGCCCACGAGGAGGGCCAGGAGCTACGCAGAGGCGGCCTTGGGAGGCAGGGGGACTGACGAGGTGCCAGGAGGGTACTGAGAGTCGCACAGTGCACCTCTGGGAGCCTCCCGAACGCTCTCAGGCTGACAGGCTGGAACTAGGAAGGCCAAAAGCCCAGAGCCCAACTCTTGCTTAGACTAGCGTGTCCGGGGCTACTCAGACTGACCCAGAGAACCCACTGGTCTCGTGTGAGAAGGCGCCAAGGGCTCCCGTGTCGATGGCTCTAGGACGGAGCTCCCGGGCCCAGCCTCGCTGCCACCCACCTGTTCGCGGTGCTGGAGTTGGAGATTCGGAAGCGAACCTGCTCGATGGCGCTCCTCACAAGGGGGTCGTTCTGGTCCATGGACGGATGCACGACCAGGTCCACCTGCAGAGGGCAGTAGGTGACGAGGCACAGGCCTGGGCTCACCAAAGGCCGGCCAAGAAGGGTTCTCTGAGGGCTGACCAAGGCCAGACCCTTGTGCCAAACGTGGGCTCAGACAGGTGGCAGCAGGACAAAGCAGCTGTGCCTGAAACAGACCTCGCACAGGCCACGCTCAGGCCAGCTGCTCCTGCGCCTCCTGTGGGAAACGAGGACCCCAGCCCCGACCTCTGCATTTTGTGAGGTTCGCATGAGAGACAGATGGGCACCTGTTTCTCTGCTTTCAACGGCCAGCAGCGAGTCCCCCAGAGGCCTCACATGGCAGGACAGAGCAGCAAAGGGCAGGCAGCCGAGGGCGTGCTCAGCCCTCAGCGTGTGCTGGAGCGTCCTGTGAAGCCCTCAACTCTGACCTCCAACCCTGGTCTGGGGGAACTCGGGTGCCGTCTACCACAGCCCCTCCCAGCTGCAAAACCCAGCTACTGTGAGGCCACCCTGCGGATGGGGGCCCCACCTGCAAAAACATGGGTTCAGGTTTGGGTATGGGTTCAACGTAACTTAAGAGGGTTTGGGCTGAGTCCAGGTTAGAGTTGAAATCCTATGTGTAGAGAGCAGAGTTCCAAACCAAACCAAGCCTGAACCCTGAAACTGTTCCGGTTCAAGCAATTAAAAATTATTTTCTGAACCTGAAGCTGAACCCAGTGAAAAGCTGGGTTCAGGACAGGCTTTTAATGTGTTTTTGTTGTCATTGTTTTGGGGGTATCATTAGCTATTTCTTTTGTCATTGTTTTGGTGGGTATCATTACATTTTTGTCATTGTTTCAGGGGTATCATTAGCTATTTTATCATATATAAAAATTTTAAAAGACTGGAAAAGTTTTATTTGCCTATCTACACATAGGGTTAACATTTTACACTTGAACTGCCCCTGAACCCTCTATATTTGAACATACTGGACTTGTACCTGAACCCAAACCCAATTCTTTGCAGATGCAAAACCCTTGTCTGTGAGGTTCCGAGACTCCCAACGCTCCCCTGCTGCCCTCGGCCCTTCTCCCAGCCCCTGCCCGCACGCTCTGGCTCAGCCTGGGGGAACAGCACCAAGGAGGAGCTCAGGATACAGCTGATCCCTGAGCCCGGTGGCCTCCCCCTGGGCCCACCCTGGGGTGAGTTTTCTTTCCCTCAGCTGCCACACTGAGGAGGCTGTAAGACCAGCTCCTTGAAGAAATCAGAAGTGTTGGGGCCACTGGTGGGGCTTCCAGAGACTCGAGGGGCTGGGTGGCCGGGCAGGGAGAGGACGATTGCCAGGACTTGACCGTTCTCTTTTAAAAAGACTCATGGCAGGTACAAAAGCAGATGAGCCCTGTCAATGTGCAAATGCAGACGCTGTGCTTCTGAAGCCTTTTCCGTACTGCTTTGTATTTTCCAAATTTCTTGGAAAATAAGATTAAATGAGAAAGCAAAAACACCCTCACTTGCTTATTAAGAGAACAAAGCATTAAAGCAAAGCTTCCTTAGAGAAGAGGTGGAAAATACTGCCTGGGAGAAGGCCAGGAAACGAAGTGACTGTCCCCACAGCCGCACTCCCTTCAGCCCAGTGCCCGGCTGCCCCACCTTGTGCCAACAACCAACCCTGAAAAATCCACGCTGCAGCCCACGTGTAGGGCCACAGGGCTGCCATAGGAATGGCCTCGAACTTCAAATTTTACCGAAGCAACTAAATCAAGACAGAAGAGATGGACAGCTCTCCCCTGGGAGCCTCACAGTCTGAGGGGAGGCCGCCATCTCCTCGGGGACACGCCACCTTCTGTTGTGGAAAACGTTCCTGCTGCTGCTTAGTCTAAATGGTCCACCTCCTAAGCGTTCATTTCTCCTGAGACTGCTCTGCTGGACTCCAGCGGATCCCGACTTCCCTTCCTCTTCCTCCAGGCTGGCTGCAGGGCTGGACGCCTGCCCTGGGCCAACTCACTCCCCTACGCCCCACGCACGTAATTGGACTTTCCTGTTCCAGCTTCCACGGCAAGGTGGGGCAGCCTCTGCTCCCCAAGTTAGGAGGTGTGACGGGACACGCTGAGTCCCCGAGAACGAAGGAATAACCAGGACACGATAGAGACAAGAACAGCCAGACGATGAAGCGCCCCGGAGCGCGGCTGGCTGGGCGGGGCCGGGAGCCCGTTACCTTCTTCTTGATGCCGTCCTGAATCACCGTGGTCCGGTAGAGCCTCAGGAGACCCTCCTCAGACAGGTTCCGCACCAAGCGCACGATGGACTTCTTGCAGCACTTGGTGGCCACGCCCTCCTGCTTCTCCTGATCCATGATCATCTTCTGAATCCTGGGACACCACACAACAAGCCGGTCACGTCCCCACGTCAGCACGGAAGGCTCCTCTCGACACAGGCAACAGACACATGCTGTCATCGTGTGAATGTGGGATGTCCCCCCATGCTCATGTGTTAAATGCCGGGTTCCTGGCTGGTGGCACTATTTTGGGAGGTGGTGGAAACCTTAGGAGGTGGGGCCTGGTTGGAGGAGGTCGGTCTCGGGGGGACCCTGGGTGGACGTCATCCCCGGGCCCTCCTGTCTCTGCTTCCTGGCCAAAGAGTGAACAACAGCCTCCGCCAAATGCTCCGGCCACTGTGATCTTCTGCCTAATCACACGGGGCCAAGTGACCACGACCAAATCCGGAAACCGTGAGCCAAAATGAATTCCTCCCCCAATGACTTCTTTCTCTCGAATCTTTGGGCATAGTCATGAGAAAATAACACTCGTGCCTGATGGGCCCACCAGAGACCAGGCAGATCACAGGGCTGCCATCCACCTGGACAGGCGGCCTCTCGAAGGAACGCCGACCACCTCTCTGGGGTCAGGGCGTCAGCCGAAGACAGGGAAACGGAGTCCCCCAACAGGGTCTCCCCTCACCAAGTCTACACTCTGCTCCATGGCCAGTTTACCACCAGCCCTCGGCCTGGGGCTCTTCTTGGCGCCCTCTCTGCCTACACCTCACCCCAGACCAGGTATGTCTAACACACGGCCCCTGGAACATTTGATCGCCACGTGCTTTTTTTTTTTTTTTTTTCTGTAGTACTGGGGGTTGAACCCAGGCCCTCACGCCTGCATGCTTTGCAAGTGCTGGACCACTGAGCTGCGGCCCCAACCCTTTTTTTTTTTTTTTTTTACTTATTTGACACAAGGTCTTGCTAAGTTACGCAGACTGCCTCTGGTCTCGAATTTGCGATCCTCCCGCCTCAGCCTCCCAAGCGACTGGGATTACAGGCATGCGCCACTGTGCCCAGCTGTATCTATTGTTCTTGATGAGAAGAACCACCTCTAGCCAGGGGTTGCAGTGAACTCCTGCCATCCTAGTACTCGGGAGGCAGAGGCAGGAGGATTGCGAGTTCCAGGACAGTCTGGGCTACACAGTGAGCCCCTGGTCTCAAAAACAACAAAAAAAAGCCCAAGCTAAATCCCTTCTACAGCAAAGGGACACAGGGAACGCAGCCAGTGGGAGGCCCCCACTGAGGCAGGACGCACGGCCGGGAGGGCTTACGTGAACAGGCTCTCGATCAGGCGGAGGTTGGTGACGGCCTCTATGATCAGATTCCTGCGCTTCAGCAGTCGGTACGTCTTGTGGGGCCTTTCCTGGCCGGAGCCGTGCTTCCCAGCCTTCTGGGAGCTGCCGCTCTCCTAGAGGACACAAAAGGCATGTGACGGTGGGCTCAGTGGGGCCAGGTGACACCCGGGGATCCTCCTGCTGTCTGCCATCCCATGGGGAAAGGCCTGCAGCCGGTTGCCCAAGTCAGGATCCCCCACGCTCCGAGTTCAGGGATCTGAAGCAGCAGGCGCGCCTGCCAGCAGAGGAGCCGGGGTGGCGTTAGGATCAGCTCTTCAGAACAGGGCTTCAGAGCACCTCCTACAGAGGCCCACGCACCCTGCTCCTCCGGGGGGTGGACTGAGCCCTCACCGAGGTCTGTCAGGCTGTCACCACAGCCTTTAACCCCTGTGAATGTCTCATCTCCAGGCTCGGAGAGGCCAGGCAGGCGGCCAGGGCTACCCAGAGGCGGGATGCGTGCTATGATGGGGCATCTGATGTCAGGCCCAGGAGACCCTGGGGAGTCTGGGAAACACATGGCTGGACACAGAGGCTGTGGGAGCGTGGACCAGGCTTCCTGGGCATCCAGGGGCAGGTGAAGCCAAGATGGACAGAGCAGGGAGCAGCTGCGGTCCCCTCTGGTCCCACTTTGCTCCTATGGCTCCTTACTATTTTAAAGAGAATCTGTGCCACCTGGCCTTGGACAAAGTACGTTAAAGCCCACGTGCACCCCAAATGCAGAGGCGAACCACCTCCAGCAGACCACAGCAGCACATGTGTGAGCCCAGCTTACTGCCCTGCCCTCCATGGGTGTTGGGCAGGGTATGGGGCGGTCACCAGGGGAAAGGGCTAGAGAGGGAAGAGGCGAGCCCTCAGTGAGGTCCCTGGAATGGCCGACCCGTGCACCCTGGCATTCCCCAGCGAATGCTCTGGAGGAAAACCCTGAGTGGACCAGCGGCCGGAGGGCGGAGCTCGGCCCAGCGCCTCCGGGGTGCAGTGAAGCCACTGCTCTCAGGACGATACCCAAGGTGGCCACCAGTGCTCTCACCCCAGGAGTGGCCTCCTAGCAGGGAGAGCCCAGCTGCAAGGGGCACCGGGGAACCCTCCAGCCGTGCACAGGGGCACCTGTGCCCTCTGCTGGAGACAGTGCCAGTCACACATGGACGGCAGAGACATCCAGCGACGAGGGAAGGGCTGACAGAGCCTGGACACGTCCACCTTGTGCTTGGACACTTCTGCTCCAGGTATACGACCGAAGTGCAAGCCTCCGTCCCAGCCGAGGAGGAGGGGCGAGGGAGGACCCTACCAGTTCCCACCCCCATGGTCCTTTGCCCAGGGCCCAGCTCCTTGCAGACCAGAGCTAACACTGCTCCCAGACGACCGTGCAGCCCAGACAAGACAGCTGTGACGGCAAGAGCCCCGGCCACAGGGCTGCCTGCAGGAGGTGCCAAGAGGCATGGCATGTGGGGAACCGACTCTTAACGAGAAAGACTTTCCCGCACCAACTGTCCTCCAGCCCATTTACACTGGTCGAAGTGTCAGCTCCACAGGACAGTGTCTTTCACATGCTGGCTGAGGACGGCGTGTGGCCAGAACGCTCTGGAGAGCCAGGCTCCAGTATGGCAGCTCTCTCAACCCTGACAGAGCTGACATTCCGAGCCAGCTGACCCACCGCCGCGAGGGTGTTCAACAGCGTCTCAGGGGCTGGGGTGGCTCAGTAGTGAGTGCTTGCCTGGCACGTACAAGGCCCTGGGTTCAATGCCCAGCACCAAAAAGAAACAAAACAAAACAAAACAAAACCGTGTAGTTGGGCACAGTGACACATGCCGTTAGTGCGGAGGCAGGAGGATCCCTTGAGCCCAGGAGCTCAAGGGCAGCCTGGGTAACCTACTGAGGCCCCATGTCACAAGGGCACCACACAGCGTGTTGGCCTCTACCTACTGTGGGCAGAACCCCTGCCCTATGCTGTGACAACACAGACATCTCCAGATGCTGTCAGATGTCCTCTGGGGGCAATGTGGCGATCTCAGACACACATATTCCCTCCAAAACGAATTCAAGCGAAAAGATTCTGTTCCTGGGGCCACAGGTGACTCCTGGGGTGGGGGGCATGGGCTGGTGGAGGAGGGATACAGATGAGGCCACACCCCTCCCTGCAGAGCCCCAGCCACCACCCGCAGCTCAGACACTCTGCAGGCAGCACTCTTGCCATGGGCTCTGCCACCGTCCTTGTGATTCCTAAGTCCAGAGGGAGCAGGACGATGTCCACCTGCCCCGTGGGGGACAGTGCCCGCCCCGGCCATCACTCACCTTGGGGTTTTCGAGCCGGACCTCCTCGATCACGGCAATGTCGCCGCTGTGGCTGTCCACACACTGGGGACCGAAGGAGCCACTGGCGTCGAGCAGGCCGTCCCCGGCCATGGATATCTGTGGGTCCCTGTCCTCGGCAGCCCCCGGCAACACAGACGCCTGCTTCTTGAGCGGGTTCAGGTTGAGGACCTTCCACCCCCCTGTGACGAGCGAGGAGTGGACGGAATCAGGGTGGGAGGAAGGATTTCCCCTCACGCTATTGGCCTGGACCTCCAGGCCAGAGGATCTGCTCAGGGTCACCTCGCGAGGCAGGGCGTGGATCTGGCCGGGCACGCCACCCCTTGCTGGGCTGCCATCCCCCTCCACACTAGGCATTTGAAGAAGTACGGTATTCCATCATTAAACTCTAAATCTGAGAGAGACTTTCTGTCTTCACTACGGCGGTTGAACCCAGGGTCTCGCGCATGCTTTGCAAGTGCTCTACCACTGAGCTGCACGCCCAGCCCTTGGTGATTTTTTACCCTGAGACAAGGCCTCACTAAGTTATGTGAGCTGCCTCTGCCTCCGCTTCCCCAGTTCCTGGGATCACAGGCGTGAGCCACTGCGCCCGGCCTCCTGAGGGATTCCTGAGTAAATTGTTGGGGGGAAGGAGTTAGAGAAAGCTTAGAGGAATCCACCCCTTTACCAGTGAAAATGTAACCCAACTAAACATTTGCCAGGGAGGTTGACGGCCTTCACGCAGCCAGGGGACAGAACACACAACTGCCCCTCAGACCTTAAGACTGTGGGCTGCAAGAGACACCTTGGGCCCACATGAGCATGGCACTATGGACACCCTAGGGACCCTGGGCTTTGCGGAGCTGAACCGCCACGTCATGAAGACACCCAGCCCTGTGGGGGCCCTGTGCCACGCCTGGCTGCAACTTACCCTTGGCCGGGGTGGAGTGGTGAGGGCCGGGCCCCGAGTCCGCTGAGGCCCTCGCGTGCTTCAGGGGTGCCCTGGCCCTGCGCCGGCCGCCACCGCTGCTCTCCTCCTCGCTGTCCGAGTCGGAGAGGAACGTGTCCTCGCCCTCCGGCAGGAAGACCTCGTCTGGCACCGAGGCCAGACTCACGGTGGTGAGCAGCTCGCCCCGAGCCTTCTCGCGCGCGTACTGCCGGCTCAGGTCGCTCTCCTCGGCAAACACGCAGGAGATGTACTTGGTGGTGCGCTGGCGCCCTTCGTCCTCCATGAAGCCCTGGGGGCGGGAGGGGGTCAGGCCCCGGGCGCATGGCCCCAGGTCTGTGGCGCAGGCCTCCTGCCCGGCTTCCCGGCCTCCCCAGCCTGCTGGGGTTTTCCTAGGAGCCACCCTTAACGTCTGCTCGAGGACGCTGAGCTCAGGGCATGGCCTCTGTGGCCGGCCTGGACTCGGCCCACAAAACCTGGCAGGAAGTGAAGTGGGCCACGGGCAGCTCCCGGAAGCCACTTGTCTCCCGGACACAGGTGGCAGGTGCCCGGCTCCCCCGACTGCCTGAGATTCTGGCTCAGGGCGGCCTGCGCACAGCAAGGGCACCCCGGGGCATTACCTTGACGACCTTGAACCTCTGCAGCAGCCGGCACAGCATCCTTGCCTCCAGCTTCCCCACGTTCATGGCCACTCGGATCTCGGCTTGGGAGATGCCCTTTGTGCCTCTGCGCTCGACTGTGAGGGACACCAGCCCTGAGCCTGGACTCAGAATGACACGCCCCCTGGCCCGCAGGGCTGGCACCGTGGCTCCCCGGGGTCCCCAGCATGGGTCAGCTACGTTGGGACTTCTCAGCCTCCGTCACCGCACGAGCCCGTTCCCCAGGAGGCCTCTCGCAGACTTGCTGGCACGCAGCCTCCTGGCCCCAGCTCTCTGGGCAGCCCTCACGAATGCACCCCACCCGACAGCAAGGGACAGAAGCTCAGGGACCTCGCGGCGGGGTGCAGCAGGGCTTCCGGCTCGGATCTGGCCCCAGAGCCTGAGCCCCTCACGGGCAGCAGCGGCCCCCGGGGTGCTGCGCTCAGCAGCGGAGCCCGGCTCCCCGCGTGGGTGGGACTCACTGAGCTCGTAGGTCTGCGTGAGCATGTCGCGCTCGAACACGATGTCCACCGGGGGCACCGAGGTGGAGATGGTCTCCTCGTCGTCGTCGTCGTCATGGTCGTCCTCGACCTTCCGCCTGAACTCCTTCAGCAGCCGCAGGCAGCGCACCATGACGTCGGTCCCTGGGAAGACAAGCGCGTCTCCAGCGGTGAGGGTCCCCAGGGGTCACAGCAGACTCCCACGGGAGACCCCAGGGAGGGCCATGCCGGCCACCGGAAAGGTTCAAGCTGCAGGTCGAGGACCTGAGCGTTTATTCTACCAAACTACTTTTTTTGTTGTTCATAGAATTAGGGAACAAAGAAATGCAAGTGAAAGGGACAGGAGGGGCCCAGCTAGTTCCATTAAATAAACCTGCACTGCGGCCCCTCCCTGCTGGAGGCCGCTGAGGGCAGGGTGTGCACAGGGCAGGGTGTGCGCCTGTCCCTTCCCGCTCTCTTCCGGGCACCCAGGCAGGATCTGCTGAAGGAACGACAATGTCTCCTTTTAGGCTGACACCCACTGCCAACAGGGTGTGACAGCCACGTGGATGGGCCCTACACCCCTCCGGCAGCACCTCTGGAGGCCCTGACAGTGGTTCTGAGGGTAGAACTACTTGCACGAGGAAGACTCAGGAAGCCCATGATACAAGGCCACCAGGACTTGAAGGTCCACCATAGCCCCTGTTCGGCATGAGCTCTGACGAGTAACATAACGATCAGCAACGAGGGGCGCAGATCGCCACACAGTGCCCACGCTACAGCCTACGAGACTAACACAGGGAACAGTAACACACTGTGCCTACAAACACGACGAAAAAAGGCACAGGGAAATAAAGGCGTCTGGACAGTTGGCCTGCGCTGCCTCATCGGACCCTGAGGAGCCCAGGAGGCGTCTGACAGCTGAAGAGACTCAGATTCTGAGGGGCGACATCACTTGCCCAAGAGCCGAGCAGCCTGCGACAGGGCAGTCACTCAGGCAGGGCAGGGTCTTCACCAAGACACCCCCAGGTCCACGACAGCATGGGCACAGAGTAACAGCCCCTCAAGGACGCCCACGTCCGGCCCTAGGACCTGTGAACAGGTGGCCTCACATGACAAAAGGGACTTCGCAGCCATGGTTACATTAAGGAGTTGGGGGTCCTTGCTGCCGTGGTTCGGTGTTCTGAGGCACAGCAGTCATTCTGTTATCAGGGTGGCCCAATGTAGCCACACAGGGTCCCTGGGAGAGGGAGGCAGGAGGCTCAGAGACCACCCAGGCTGAGGACAGAGGAAAGGACCACAGGCCGAGGGTGTCAGGCGGCTTTTGGGAAGCGGGAAACGCGGGCAAGATTCTCTCCCAGGCCTCTGGGAGGAAATGGCCCTGCCAACACCCTGCTTCTTGCCCAGGGACACCCGTTTCAGATGGCAAGGTACACACCGCTGAGTCTGTGGTCACCTACTGTGGCAGTCATGGCATGGCAGGTGGTCCCCAGCCAGTGACTCTGTGCAGAACCCTTGAGCACCACAGCAATGGCCGGGACACCAAGCTGGGTGCTGCACCCCAGGCCAAGAGGATGTGATGCACCCACCCACAAGCACAGAGCACGGACACCTAGGGAAGGGAGGGTCAGGTGGCGCCCCTTAGACAGGGACCTGTCGGGACGGTGGCCTGCAGGGAACGTTCACACACAGTGAGGCATCCCCGGCACCAAGCACACGGAGGACTTTCTCGGGCGAGGCTGGCCGGAAGGGCTGGCCTGGGGTGAAGGGTCAGCAGGGGAGACAGGGTTCTGGCACTGTGGGTGTACTCCAGCCCCTGTCTTGCCTCTCTTCCTGTTCCCCTCTCCCAGGGCAGGAGCCTCGGGCCCGTAGGACGGGAGACAGGCTGAGGGGACCCCTGGGTCCATCAGGACAGGCGAAAGCTACCTGCAGGCTGGGTGCCAGGGCCTAGACCCCTGCGGGGCTCCCTCTGGGATCTCATTCCACAAGCACCTGAAGCAGAGGGCAGCCTGCACCCCCCAGGGCACGTGCTGGCCACCAAGCCCCTCCTACCTCGGCTCCCTGTCCTCTGGCCGAGGCCCTGGGTCCATCCTGGCCCTCCAGCATGAAGCAGTGCCATAGAGGGCACACGCAAGAAGGGCGGCAGGAGGCGGCTCCCCAGCTCGCACCCTGAGCCAGGCAGCACTCACGAGGGCCACGTGCGTCAGCCCGGGGACGTCTCCCGACCCCAACATGGTGCCCACGCGTCTCACGCTCCCAACAGGAAACCTTGCGGGACTTCCCAGCACCATGGCGCAACCGGCTGTGAGTTACCTGGGAAGGAACAGTGGACTCAGTGCCACTCAAGCCCTCACCACACAGGGATGGTCTGACCCTGCAGGAGACAACAGGTGCCGGGGCAGAGCCGAAGCTATTCCTGCGGTCACTGGGCTACAGAACACAGCTGGACAGGAGGGAGGCCTCTCACACCTTCTGGGCTCAAACCCCGGCTCCAGCACTAACCCATTGTGACCACAGACGAGTGACTCATGCACCCATTTTCTTGGCAGGAAAATGAAGAGGAGGACGGAGAGGTCAGCGGGACCAGGATGGAAGCGGTGGCGGTGGCACAGCCCCTGGCAGTCATCATCACATTCTCCCTCTGCTTCCTCTGAGGCCGACCACAGACCAGGATCCTAACGGTATCATCTCATCCAGTTCCCTCTTCTTAACATCGAGAAGGAGCCCTGGGGCTCGAAGGGGCTTCCGAAGAAGGCAGAGCGTTGGCAATAACACTCACGGGGTTTAAGGGTTAGAAACTGCATGGACATTTTTGGTCTAGAGTTTCAGGCTCATGATTAAATACCCAGCACAGCCAAATGCAGTGGCGCATGCCTGTCATCCCAGCAACTCAGAGCCAGAGGGAGAAGGACTGCAAGCTTGAGGCCAGAGGTAGCCTGGGTAACGCAGTGAGACTCCGCCTCAAAATAAAAAGTAAAAAACGGGCTGAGTTTAGCTCTGTGGTAGAGCATTTGCAAAGCATATGTGAGGCCCTGGTTCAATACCCAGTACTGGGAGGGGGAGGAAAAAAAACAGCACAAAAGTTACCCCCCTAAATGCTTAGGCTGATTGGTGTTTGATGTGTTTGGGCCCCCCACGTTCTCAAAGTGACTGGGAAGGGAAGGGCTGGGAAAAACAGTGGGCCCCTGAGCTCTGGGCAATTTAAGGTGACATCTCCTGGAGACCTGGCACCGTTACCTCCTGGCTCCCTCCTGCCCATGACTCTGGTCACCACGTAGGACGTCCATGTGCTCCAGAGAGGTCCGGGCTCAATCCCCAACCGAGCCATCGGCTGGCTGAGCCTTAGAAAGGCCCCAGGAGAATCCCGCCAGCCCGTCCTCATCTGAGTCGGCCCAGCCTGGCTCTCTGGACTCCACCCCCAGCCCTTGCTCTCCCAAAGGCCAGCGTCGGTGGAGGCAGATGGCTTCCGCAGCTGGAGGGTAGCACGGCTGAGGTCGGAGAAGGACCGGGGTGCCCAACAAGCACACAGAATGCCCCTGCAGAGGTTATTCAGGCCCAGGAATTCACTCTTGCAAAGTTCACCCCTCTTCTTCTGAGCTTTTGCTTTTAGTGGTTTTCGCCCTGTTAAACTGTTCTTGCTGCTTTCGTGTCTTAATTATTCAGAGATTGTTTTTAGCTAGTGTCCTTTAATCTCGCTTGTCACCTTCGACAACGTAAAGAAACCTTATTTTCAACCGTTTTCATCAAGTCCCCTGATACCATTGTTTTTCTGTGCTTTTAAAGTTTCTGCCAACCTCGTTCCGTTCTCTGCATGGTTACGCCTGCCCTTTAGCCTTTTGCTTTTCTGCTCTTCACTCTTTTTAATTCTCATTTTTCGGTTTTGAAGCTCTTTCAGGACTTTATTTTATTGTGTTTTAGTCGTTCTTAGTGCAGCTCATTTCTCTGTTGTCTTAGGATGCACTCTTTAAGCCTGCTGTAACTTTCTAAATGTCCCCCTTTTGCCAGTTTAACGATCGTGATTTAGTTTGCTGCACTGTTATGTTTCTTGGGCTTTTTTTTTTTAACTTAAGTTTTAACAGCTTTATTGAGATTAACTCACATACTATACAATTCACTCATTTAATGTGAGTCAGTGACTTTTTCACACAGTCACAGCCCAGGCCCCCAACAGCAGCCAACTTAAGGATGTTCTCAGGGCTGGCAACCCTTTCCCTGTTACCCCTCTACCCCACCTAAACCCTGCCCCCAGTGCTCACTAATTTTCCTCTGAATTGCCCTATTCTGGCCTTTCCTGTAAGTGGAATCACAGGGAGGCGGGCTTTGTGACTGGCTACTTTTCCATCGAATTGCCTCGGCGGCCCTGCGGAATACTGGGTGACCATGGATACGTGGCCTTGCTCCGGGACTCTACTCTATTCCACTGAGCTACATACCTGCCCTTGCACCCCATCTTGGTTCCTGTGGCTCTGCGGGAAGTTTGGACAGTGGGCCATGCGAGGTCTACCTCACTCTCTCCAGGACTGCTTTAGCTTTTGGCATCCCTTGAGATCCCGCATTAATTTTAGAATCAGCCCACCAATGTCCGGCACTAGCTGGAAGTTGGACGTGGACTGTGTTGAATCGGATTAGTTTGGGGAGGTTATCATCTTAATAACATTAAGTCTCTCCATCTATGAACGGGGGATGTTTCTCCATTTATTTGGATGTAAAATTTCTCTGGACA
>VMDO01026003.1:0-27323 GCA_007922755.1 Pedetes capensis | reverse complement strand
AAGGCTGAGAGGAAAAAATCAACTGACGGCGATGGAAACTCAAATACTAGAAAAACGTCAAGGAAGCAAACATGGGTTTCAATGAGACAGCGAGCCTAACAGCTCACGGAAACAGGCGTGAGACTTTCAGAACACGAAAACCCCCTCGCCTCGCCGAGGGGGCAGGAACGCAGCTTGTGAAACTCCTCGCGTTCAGAGCGTGCCTCGCTGGACTGGGCATTTGTGCCCAAGTCCACAGTCAGCCCGCAGCCAGGCGGAAGGTCCTGGGGGCATCTTGGGACAGGCAAGGACCTGGTCTCAAGACACTGGGCACTGGGGTGGTGCACAGAGCTGGGGAGGGAGGAGGGGAACGGGGCTGAGCCGCCATAGACAGCGACCACACTCAAGCAGAGGCCCCCAAGATGCTGCGCCTGACCCAGCTGTGCTACTTCCGGGCCACAGGCTGTGGCTGGCCATTCGGAGCCTTGTCTCCTCCACAAGGAGTGAAGACCTGGTGGAGGAGGCAGTTAGGTCCCCTCTGGAAGGCTGCCTGGTAACCCAGAAAGCCAGGCCCAGGCGATTCCCATCAGGGTCCTGCATACAGTGGGCACTCAATCAGTGCTTGGGGGGGGGCTGAGGCAGACTTTGCTCTGCCGTAAACAGGCTACACAGGGGACAGAGACCCTTGGCACAGGATGGGTGGGACCCATTTCTTACCCAGGGAAGAGATGCTGCCTGGGGGTAGGGGGCAGCTCTGGAAGGCTGCCTGGAAGAGCTGACCTGGAGCCTGGGCAGGGATCAGAGAGCAAGGGCCAGCAAGGGGCTGGGAGCCACTGGTGACTCTGAAGGCCTGGACTCCCAGGTAGATAAAGACTCCAGATGTGGGACAGCGGCAGGCAAACAGCAGGGGGCGCCCGAGGGCAGCGGCTCCTGTGCTGCCTTGGGCTGCAGAGGCCCCACTGGGTTAAACCACTGGCAGCCTTCCAAAGGAGGGCCCGGCGTCTCCATTGTGCAGGAGAGGAAACTGAATCACAGAGGCATTAAACGACCCTTCCCAGGCCATGGACTTTGTAAAGGACAGAACCAGTGTCCCAGGCCCTCTTCATCCTATGCCCTCTCCATCTGCCAGACAGTAGAGGGGAGGCAGAGAGGAGGGAGGAGGGGAGAAGGAGTAGGAGGGGGGAAGGGAGGAGGGAGTGCGGGTGAGTGAGGAGGGAGGGATGACCAGGCAGAGGGAAGGAGGAAGAGCCCGGGAATGCCCAGGTAGGGTGGCCAGGAAGCAAGGCAGGGTGGGAACCTTGATGTCAGCGTTCCGCCAGGCGCCTTATACACAGTTCTCATCTGCCCTGCATTCCTGGGACAGGGGAGGAGCCAGAGACCACACAGAGGGCCTGGGGCTGGGCCAGGAGGCCTTTGGTCTCTTGCACCCAGAGCTGGGGCCCAGATGGGTGCGCCGGTGCGGGCAGCCCTTGGGACGGCTGGACACTCACCCACAGGCTCCAGCTTGGGTCGGAAGGTCTGGACGGGGTAGCACAGGTGGAGCTCTGCAAAGACACCAGGAGAAGGGCTGGGGTGCCAGTGTGGAGAGGGACCCCCGCCAGGCTGGCACAGGGCAACCGGCCTCCCCAGGGCCCAGTGCACATCTACTCACTCTGTCGAATCTGCCTCTTGCAGGCCCTCCAGTGACACAGGATGAAGGTGCCAGGACCGACCACCACCAGCAGCGCGGTGACCACCCAGAAGAGCATGGGCCCTGGAACAGAGGGGTCCTGTTCTCTCCGCCCCGCAGGTCTGAGCCAGAGCACCTCATGGTGACCACGCAGGACAGCCCTAGCCACAGCCCACTTCCTCCTCTGTGGGGCACAGATTCCACTGTGGCCAGCAGTACCTGGTCCTTTTCCCAAGCCAGGACTGTACTGACCCACCCTCATCTGCCCCCCTTTCCCTCCCTTGGCTCTGGCAAGTTGATGAACTACTCATAGCTGCAAGAAGAGAAAAACATTACAGAGGGTGAGAAAGTGCAGTGCCAAGGAGCCAGAATGAAGGAGGAACTGAGGTTCACGAGAACAACGGATGGAACTGTGGAAGGCACTGGGCGGCCAGAGTCCGGGTGCGGAGGGCAGAGCACTGAGGAGGATGAAGCAGAGGCTGGGTCAGGAACAATGCTCGCCAACCCCCAGACGTGGGCTTGCACAGATACACTCAGCTAGTGTTCCCTGAGGGGGTCGATTGACAGCCCTGTGCCCTACGCACCATTGCTACCTCCCTTAAACAGAGGGAAACTGGCCGGGCACAGTGGCGCACGCCTGTAATCCCAGCGGCTTGGGAGGCAGAGGCAGGAGGGTCGCAAGTTCAAGACCAGAGGCAGTCTTCGCAACTAAGTGAGACCCTGTGCCAAAAAGTAAAAAAATGGGCCGGGGGTGCAGCTCAGTGGTCCAGCACTTGCAGAGCATGCAAGCGTGAGACCCTGGGTTCAACCCCAAGTACCACCAAAAAAAAAAAAAAAACGAGGGAAACTGAGGCTTGTCCAAGGTCACCCTGAGTAAATGGGAGGGACCACCCAGGCCAGGCAGAGTCCACAGCCCACACTTTTTTTTCCCCTTGTGGACGTGCTGGGGATAGAGTACAGGGCCTCGCTCAGGCTAGACAAGTGCCTACCACTGAGCCACAGCCCAGCCCGAACTCCCACTCTTAATCACTGTCTGGATATAGGTCTGGGGTGCAGCTGATAACGTGCTTTCCTACCACGGTCCCAGGCGGTGCACTGCCTGTCCGGGTCACACCTGGAGAACGGCTGGCCTGGGAACTCCTGCCACCTAGCGTCAGCAGCCAGAACTGCCAGTCCTAAAAGGAATGGCCTGATGTCTGTTCATTAGAGGTGCCACAGACATCCAGGTGCAGGTGAGGGGCTGGCCACGTTCTGTGTGCTGAAAACCCTGCATGGCCCATGCTCTGACCATTTTACAGTTGGAAGGCGGAGGTTCAAGGGGATTAAGCAACTAGTCAAGGTCATGAAATCACATTTTCTGAGTAGCAATCATGGGCCAAGTGGTACCTAACAGCCAGCAACAAACAAATCATGGGCCATGGGGTAAAGCTGTGAAAAAATACTTATTTCAGCCAGGAGTGGTGGTGCATGCCTGTAATCCCAGCGGCTCGGGAGGCGGAGGCAGGAGGATCCCAAGTTTGAGACTAGAGGCAGTCTGCGTAACTTAGTGAGACCCTGTGTCAAAAAGTAAAAAATGGGCTGGGGGTCCAGCTCAGTGGTCCAGCACTTGCAGAGCATGCAAGCGCAAGGCCCTGGGTCCAACCCCGAGTACCACCAAAAAAAAAAAAAAACTTATTCCCAAGAATAAAAGAACAGTCATTAGCAAGAGACAGGGTCATAGCCTTGAAACGAGAAGCCAGAAATCTGGGGTGAACCTTGATTCCCCAGCCAAGCCCCCAGCCTTATACACAAAGGAGAAGCTCCCCCCTGTCCCCTGGGGGGGGAAGCCCCTACTTTGGGCCTTTACCTGGGTCCAGCATGGGCTTCCTGGTGGAGGAGGCAGGCCTGGTGGAGTCGGGCGGAGGCCTGCTGCTCTGGAGGTCCACCAGGGGGCTCAGGGTGGGGGTGGTGCTGCAGGGAAGATGCCCAAGGCAGGGGTGACCATTGCGATGGCAAAGGGGGAGTGCACTCAGGGATGATTCACTATCTACAGCGGGTGTAGACAAGCCCTGGGAACCAGAACCTGTACCCAAAGTCTCCGCCAGGCACCATGATGACAGGGGCTGGGTTTCCAGGCCGTTCAGCTTCTCCAACACTGCCTCCTGTTCCCCACAATGGCCTTGGGCTTTATGTGGAGGACGCAGCCTGGGCCTTGCTCCACTCCCCCCTCCCCCGCCCCCATAGGTGTCCTCTGGCATCCCCTGGGCACAGAGGGACAGCCCCACCCTGCCCAGAGGAGAGACTGACAGTCACCTGGCAGGCACCCGGCTGTTTTCTGGGGTGCTGCAGTCAGGGCAGGTCCCTGGGGGAGGTGGCTCCAAGGTGTTGTCCCTCTCGGCCATACCTGTAGGGGGCGATGACATCTTAGGGTCAGTGTGACCTGCAGGAGAGCAGCTGGGTTGGGGCTGTCTGTAAATCAGATTCCTATCAGGTTTGCCTTTCAAAAGACTCAAGGGGAGGAGAAGCCTCAATCACCCAGGAAGGGGGCCCAGGGCCTCCAGAACCTCTGATTTCATTTAAGAGAAATCTGAAGCCTCCTGCTGCTGAAACAGAGCTTCCACCAAGCCGGAAGTGGCAGTGCGTGCCTGGAAGCCCAGCATGCGAGAGGCTGAGGCAGGAGGATCGGCAAGCGAGGCCAGTCTGGGCTACCTGGCAAGACCACATCTCCTGAAAAGGAAAGAGAAAAGGAGAGGGAGGGAGAGAGACGGAGGGAGAGGGAGGGAGAAAGAGGGAGGGAGGGAGAGGGAGGGAGAGAGGGGATGAGAGGGAGAGAGAGGGAAAGAGGGAAAGAGGGAGAGAGAAGAGGGAAAGGAGGGGGAGGGGAGGGGAGGAGGGGGAAGGGAGGAAGGAGAGGAGAGGAGTGGAAGGGAGGGAAGAAGGGAGGGAGGGAAGGAGGGGCCTCAAGTTTTAAAGGGATTTTTCTTTGAATCAACTTTATTGAGGCATAATTTATGTACAAGAAAGTGGCCTCTCAATGGTGGTTTGGTTGGTTAAGTTCTGACAACTAAAATTCTAATCCATTATATCCTCTATTCGTTGTTAGGTGCCGTCAAGTCATCTCTGACTCATAGTGACCCTCATAGGGTTTTCAATGGCTGATTCTTTCAGGATTGCCTCGGGAGTAGATTGCCAGGTCCTTCTCCCAATTTTGAAGTGCTGGGAATCGAACCTGGGACCTCAGAGACTGCAGCGCAGTGCTCTACCCACTGAGCTAAATCTCAGCCCTATATCCCCTATGGGGCTGGGATTTAGCTCAGTGGGTAGAGCACTGCGCTGCAGTCTCTGAGGTCCCGAGTTCAATTCCCAGCACCACAAAAATGGGAGAAGGGTCTGGCAATCCACTCCCAAGGCAATCCCGAAGCACTCGGCCATTGAAAACCCTATGAGGGTCGCTATGAGTCAGATACCGACTCAACGGCACCTAACAACAACAACATATCCCCTATATCCCCAGAATATCCATTATATCCCCTATATCCCCAGAATAGTCCCTGGTGCCCCTCCTAACTCAGCCCTCACGGTAGCTACAGACCCAGCCTACCATAGGCCAGCTTTATGTCACCACGGGGGAAGCACCGTTCTAGGATGCTGTGTAGACAGAATCATGCAGTGTGCACTCCTTGGCACCTGCCTTCTTTCACAAGGAGTGTTTCTGAGGTTCACTCATGGTGCAAGTTTGGGGACCTCATTCCTTTTCGTTGCTGAAGAGCGGGCTGTGGTGCGGACAATCACAGTGTGCATCCGCTCACCGCCCGAGGGGCATTTGGTGCTTTTCCAGTTTTGAAGCTAGTACAAATGCGGCCGCAGTGAGTATTCCTGCCTGTGCCTTTGAGCGGACACACGACTTCATGTCTCTTTACAGAGGAGGGGTGGCCGGGTGGCTGTGCTGGGCAGACAGAATGTCTTGAGGGTCAGTCCAAAGCTGGCACCTCTGGTCTGACCCGGCCACCCCTTTTTATGGAGAGAACCACAAAACTGGAGCTGGAGCCAGAAAACAGGTATTGAGGGTCAGCTCAGGGCATTCTCCACTGGACCACGTCACCTCCTGCCTGGGGACGGGCGCTTTCCCAGGAGTGTCCAAGCAACTACTTTTCTGGAACAGAAAATTATGGCCCACATTTGGTCCAGCCCAGCTGCTACACCTCTTTTTGGCACCACAGCCCTGGCAGCCACATCTCTGCTTTGACGTGGTACAAAGCCACCCCCCTACATACCCCTCTCTTCCAGAAAGTTCTCATGAAGTCTCTTCAATTTTCCTGAAATACTTAGAAGATCGTCCAGCCAGGATTTCCTCCTTGGGTTGGTAGGGTCCTGAGGAACCCTCCTCTTTTAGGGTACCTCCAAACAGATGCTGCATCTTCCTATCTGTGCCCTAGACTATTATTATCTGAATTAGCTGAACCCCAGAGGCTTTAGGGTCTGAGGCAGAGGATGCAATTCGTTAGGACAGCTTCTCTGAGTTTGTAAATCAGCTTTCCAATTAGCCTTTGAAATGTCACTGGGTTTCAGTGAAAGTCTACTCTGAGAGGATCAGAAGAGCTCACACACCCTGACTGTGGCTATGCACAGTGAGCACAGGAAGATCACCTCACCTCTCCATGGTAGGCTGGTGTCACTAGCCAGGCCCATGGTCTGAGCCGCTACCGGAACACCTACCTGCTGGTACCCAGCAATAAATTTGCTGTCCTTCTATGCACAGAAGATGGACCTACCAATCCTTGGGTTCCTCTCATTCCTCTGCAGGTAATACAGCTCATCTGTAACCTTCCTCCTTCCTCCCTGAGTTAATGATCCTCCCCATTTTTCTCTTCCTTTGGATCAGGAGATTAGCAGAAGGCACTACCTAACCCCCGTGTAATCTGCCTACAGTCTCTGATAAGGGTCCACTGGAAGGAAAGAAAAAACAACAACAACAAAAAACCCTTCCTACAGCAAGTCTCCATATATATAAATATCTATACACAAAAAATTTATGAGACTAAAATACTTCTCACTGAATCCAAACATGTGACCCTTGGGCCATTTAAAAAAATTATCTAAGTATCGAACCAGATGCAGTGGCGCATGCCTGTAATCCCAGTGGCTCAGGAGGCAGAGGCAGGAGGATCGAAAGTTCGAGACCAGAGGCAGACTGCATAACTAAGTGAGACCCTGTCTCAAAAAGTAAAAAAATGGGGCCGGGCTTGGTGGCGCATGCCTGTAATCCCAGCGGCTGGGGAGGCAGAGGCGGGAGGATCGCAAGTTCGAGACCAGAGGCAGTCTGCGTAATTTAGCGAGACCCTGTCTCAAAAAGTAAAAAAAAAAAAGGGCTGAGGTGCAACTCAGTGGTCCAGCACTTGCAGAGCATGCAATCGCAAGGCCCTGGGTTCAACCTCTAGTACTGCAAAATAAAAAAAAAAGTATCTAAATATCAAGGTCAAATGGATTCTCTTTTTGTATATTCAACAGTTGTTTAAAATCAGGTCAAATTTTCATCTTCATATTTAGATAAGTTTTAAATTTTCTTGTCAGCTTTTTGTTTTCTTTGGAGTTTTCAATTGCCTTTCTTTTTCTTGATGAGAAAAGAATAATGTGCCTTTACTATATCCTCAAGTTGTTCAATTCTACTAATCATGAAACATACTGCAAATGTCCCTTTTATTTCTGGAGACACTTCCCTGGAGGCCTCAATTTTCTTTCTCTGACTCAATTGCCCTGTAGCATAACAGTGGTTCTGGGAATTTCCTCATTTCTCTCCTGTGACTGAGTCATTGTTTTTCTAGATTCCATGGCTTCCTCTTTTTTTTTTTTTTTTTTGCCATCTCATTTAGCTGGAGTACATCTTCAAATAGCTCTCTAAGATATGGTATGTGAGGGAAATTTTTCTGGACCTTTTACATCTGAAAATGCTTTTATTCTGTCTTCAAACTTGATTGTAATTTAAATGGGTAAATTAATTGGTTCAGAACTAAGAAGGTGGGGGTGTGGTCCAATGGATCGCTCTGAGTTGACCCTTGTGATCCCTGCATTCTGGCTCTAGTTTTGGCCTTGTGGTTCTTTCTATCTGTAAAACAAGGTGCCTGGGTCAAATTAGAGGTGGGTGGGTCAAAGACAGTCTGTCTAGCCAGCACATTGACCCAGTCTCCTAGGTATTTACCAATGAGAAACAAAAATACATGTTCACCCAAAGACTTGTCCAGGAATATCCACAGCAGCTTTTATAATAGCCCTAAGTTGAAAATGACCCAAATATCAACAGGTGAACTGGCACATAAAAGGCAGTACATCTGTTATGTCTGGGTACACAGTTCTTTTTTTTTTTTCCTGTAATGGGGGGCTGAACTCAGGGCCTCACACATATTTTGCAAGCATTCTGCCACTGAACTGCACCCTCAGTCCCTCCCCCTACCCCGCTTTTTTTTTTTTTTAAATTGAGACAGGGTCTCGCTAAGTTGTGCAGGTTGCCTCCTACCTCCACCTCTTGAGTTGCTGGAACTACAAGTACAGACCACTGCACCAGCCTTCCTCTTTTTTTGCAGTTCTAGGAATCGAACCTAGGGCCTTGTACATGCTAGGCAAGTGCTCTGTCACTAAGCTATATTCCTAGCCTTTAGTTTTTATTTTTTGGGTTTTTTTGTTTGTTTGTTTGTTTTTCCTTTATACAAGGCCTTGAACTCAAGATCCTCCTGCCTCGGCCTTCCAAGCACTAGGATTACCAGCATGAGCCACTACGCCTGGCTGGTCAGTCCTTTCAAACTGAAAGCTTGTATTTTTCTGCTAAGGTGCACAGAGAAATTTAGGGTGCTCCTGCAGGGGCAAGACTTATATTACACAGGGATCATGTCAGGAGGGCCTTGAAAAACAGAGTGCAGAAGACCCATGGCTGGTAGGGGGTGCACAGGGGTAGGAGTACTTCTGCCATGAGGGCTACAGTGCACCCGTGTCGGTATAGGGAGGGCCACATCAAGGTGACCACATACCCTAGGCTGGGGACTGTGAGGTCACCAAGGCACTGAGTGCTCTGGGAGCCCACTGGGGCTCAGAGCGCCCCCGTATGTCCCCACCCACATATCCTGCTGACAAACTATAGCTGGGAGAAGAAAGGAACCAACCCAGGAGAAGCTGTCTTCCTTCTGCAGTGGCCCTCCAGTGCCCTCTACTGGCAGTGATGAGCACTGCACACACCATAGACAACGCTTATGTCTAGTTCTCTGTCCATAGTACAGGCCCAAAGAGTCAATTGGGAGCAAAAGATAATAGATTGTGCCATACACGGTGGCGCACGCCTGTAATCCCAGTGGCTCGGGAGGTGGAGGTGGGAGGATCCCAAGTTCAAGACCAGAGGCAGTCTGCGTAACTTAGTGAGACCCTATCTCACAAAAGTAAAAAAATGGGCCGGGGGTGCAGCTCAGTGGTCCAGCACTTGCAGAGCATGCGAGCGCAAGGCCCTGAGTTCAACAACCCCACACCGCAAAAAAAAATAAGTAAATAAAAAAGATAATAGATTGAAAACAAGCATGCTTTCTAAAAGTCACTTCTCATTATATGATGCCTTATTTTTCCTTTTCTATTCTGTGCTCGCTTTATGAACATAGTAACATCTTGAGTTCTTCTGTGGATGCTAGTTTAATGGAATTAAGTTCTCTTCTGTTCCTGGATTTATCAGTTACTATCCGTAGGAAGTTTTTCTGTTTGTGTGTCTTTTTAATTATACATACATACATATATATACATATATATGTGTGTGTGTGTATATATATATATGTATATATATATGTACATATATACATACATACATATATACATATATATACATACATACATATATACATACACACATACACACACACACACACACACACACACACATATATATATATGGGGGCGGACAGGGTCTTTCTGTATAGCCAGACTGGCTTTGAACTCATGATCCTCCTGCCTCAGCCTCCCCAGTGCTGAGATGACAGGTATGCACCACCATGCCCAGCCTGTTTGTGCATTTTGATATTCTCCTTCATAGTGCCTCTGCCTTTGTAAGTCAGAAGGTCTTTGCTGCTCATTCATGTTGACTAAAAAAGGACTCTGGAATGTTCCAGTCACTGGGGAGGGGCTGTCTTCTGCTGTGGTATTAGTATGTCTTCTTCAGAGTGGGGCTCTTCCTCGACTAGGAAAGAAGATGCCTGGGCCCATGGGTGGGGAGTGTGAGCTGGCAGACTTGTTTTTCGGGTGGCCAGGCAGAGGTAGTCTGCTGACAGGGTGCATCTCCCCAACACACGACGGCAGAGGCTTTACAAGCAGAGCGGCAGCTCCCTGCTGGTAGCCATAGCTTCCCCTCATTATTCCTTCAGTGTGGATAGAGTCAGTGTTTTGGTTTTGTTTTTCCTTTTTGTGGTGCTTGGGAGTTGAACCCAGGGCCTAATATATACTGGGCAAGTGCTCTATCATTGGGCTGCACCCCCAGCCTATTTTTTTATATCTTGAGACAGGGTCTCACTACGTTACGCAGGCTGCCTCTGGCCCTGAACCTATGATCCTCCTACCTCTGCCTCCCGAGTCCCTGGGATTTCCGGTGTGAGTCACCATGACTGGCTGAGTGGTTGGCTTTTTACCAGGGCCAAACACTCAGGCACCATCCCTGTAGACTGGCCAGTGCCCTCGCCACACCTGTGCCACGCCCATGCCATGCCATGGTTCCGAGCTCCACCTTTGGTCTTCAGGCTGCACTTAGGGACCATCGCACCTCAGTTTCCACTTCCCTCACACCCTCCACCTCACCTGCCTGCTCTGAGCCCAGGGCCTCTCTGGAGGTGACCCTCATCATTCCCGCAGCCCCCAGGAATGACCGGGGTGAGCTTTCTCCCACGTGATGCCATTTGCCACCATTCTCCCATCTCTTTTCAAACTCCTAGAAATTTGTTGAAATTTCTCACCTGCCAGTGAGCCCTCTTCCTCCCTGGTCAGGGGACCTGCAAAGCTCACTGTCTCTGCAGGGGCCTCCCATGCTTCTACCTGCCTTGCGAACAAGTCGAGATTGGACTGGCTCCATCATTTCGGGAAGAAGCCTTTGTTGTGAAAGCCATCAGAAGCCCGGCACAGAGGCCCCACCCCTGTCATCCCCGTGACTCAGAAGGCAGAGGCAGGAGGATCATGAGTTCGGGGCCAGAGGCAGCCTGCGCAACTTAGCAAGACCCCGACTCAAGGTAAAAAAAGGGGGCTGGAGATGCAGTTTGGGGGAACAGTGCTCACAAAGCACACACAAGGGCCTAGGTTCAACCATGCAGTACTGAAAAAGAAATCAAAATGCCAGCTGCCCAGCTGGAGGTGGGAAGAGGTGCAGTGGCAGGGCCAGGACATCCATGTGTGGGAGGGGAGGCTCACCCTGGGATCCCTCCACAGTCCCTGGTGCATTGATGGGGTGGGTGATGCAGCGGGTGCAGGAGTTGGCAGCTGACGTGGCACAGAACATGCCGGGCCGGCACTCACAGACGCGGGAGGAGTTCCAGGAGCACGGTGACTTCTCCACCAGGTCATCTGAGGGACACAGAACAGGGTCAAGACGAGGATGGGGGGTGGGTAGGGCAGGAGGTCCGGAGAACCCAGGGAGGACAGAGAAGCATCAACTAGGGTTGCCCAACAAGCACTAAGGGCTCAGGTGGCTATTCTGGTGGGACAGGCTCCTGGCCTGGCAAAGTATTACACCGAGAGAAGTATCATGCTCCGTTCACACAGAGTTCCAGAAAACGCACGCGCGGCTACCGTGACAGCAGCCGGTCTGCCTGCCTGGGAATGGGGCTGGTGTGGGGAGCGGTGGGAGGAACGGGGAGGGGCTGGAGTAAGCTCGTGGGGGACAGCTAAGTGCACCTGTCAAGTGAGCAAACTCTACCTGTCAGGGCTGTGCCTGTCACTGCAGGGCAACTACAGCTTCGTAACGCTGTCAAGAGAGAACCATCTGTGCATGGGCCTGGGGAGGGAGGATGTGAGTTTGGCTGTGACTTGGTCAGCATTTAGGGCTGCGTGAACGGACACAGCCATCCCTCAGTCTTTCTACTTCTGAATACATTGGAAATTTTCAGTGAGAGAAAAATGTGTGTTTGCTTCCAAAGCAAAAAATGAAGGAAAACAAAACAATAGAGGCTTCATAAAAGAAAAACGATGCCAATGCCCTGATATATGCTTGAGAATTTTTGCATACTCCATTATTGAGGTTGTCCAAGATTTTGCTTTGCTTGGCTCTATAATCAACACCCATGGAAACAGCAGTCAAGTAATCAAAAGACGCATTGCTCTAGGAAAAGCTGTGGCAAAAGATCTCTTTAGAGTATTGAAAAGCAAAGATGTCACATTGAAGATGAAGGTGCATCTGACTCATGCCGTGGTGTTTTCAGTTGCATCATATGGTTGTAAAAGCTGGACACTGAACAAGGGAGACAGGAGAAGAGTTGATGTTTTTGAACTGTGGTGCTGGAGACGTCTATTGAATATACCATGGACTGCCAAAAGAACCAACAGATCTGTCCTAGAAGAAGTGCAACCAGAGTGCTCCTTGGAAGCAAGAATGGCCAGACTGGGTCTTACATATTTCAGACATGTAGTCAGGAGAGATCAATCCCTGGAGAAGGACATCATGTTTGGGAGAGTGGCAGGTCAACGAAAAAGAGGAAAACTCTCCACCAGATGGATTGACACAGTGTCTGCAACAATGGGCTTAAATATAAATAAGATCATGTGCCTGGCACAGAATGGAGAAGTGTTTGGATCTGCTGTATATAGGGTTGCTATGAGTCAGACTTGACCGGACGGCACCTAACAACAACAAATAGAACTACTGCATTAGTGAGCAGGCAAAGGTGACCTGTTCAACAAGGACATTTTGCCATCAGCAGATGCTTAGAGATCTAGCAGGACAGAGACAAGGACTCACATCTCTTCTTGCCACCTCTGGAAAGAGAAGGCAGTACAAAGGGCCTGAGTGTACTGACCTGGGACAGTGACAACTATCACCGTGCTGACAGCTCTTAATTGAGCGTGTGTGAGATGGTATTCTTGGCCCTCTACCCAGCTCAGCCTACAATAACCTACGTCATTCTCACACCAGCTCTCTGAGACTGATACTATCATCACGCCCATTTTACAGATGGGTACACTGGGGCAGAGAGAGGTTAAGAGGGGTGCCTCAGCCCTGGAGACTTGGCTAAGTGCTAGAGCACTTGCCTAGCATAAGACCCGGAGATCAATCTCCAGCACTGCAAAAAAAAAAAAAAAAAAAAAAAAAAAAAAAAAAAAAAAAAAAAAGAAAAAAAAAAGAAAAGAAAAGAAAAAGAAAAAGAAAGAAAAAGAAAAGCAAGAAAAAGAAAAAGAAAAAGAAAAACTTGTTCACATTTATAAGCTACCAAGTGGTGGAACCAAGACTTGAACCCAGGCTCTTGGGCTGCGAGTCTGAGAGCGGGGCCCAGGGCCACCTCTGCTTTCTCCACCTGACCTCGTGACTGTGGCAGATGGTACTTTTCTAAAAAATGGCTTCCGCCATATTTTGAGCACTGTCTGCTCTTCCAGGGCCTTGGCACTTACGAGCAAAGAGAGCAATTGATTCCCTTTCCTCCATATCCTGTGAAATCAGTGACTGCCTTGCCAGACAGAAGTGAAAGTGACAGCAGGTGACCTCTGAGGCTAGGTCACCTCTGAGGCTAGGTCGTAAAAGGAGATGGTTTCTGCCTCACTGCCCTTTCTTGTCTCTTTCTGTCTCTCTCTCCTCATCGCTCTTATCCCAAACCACCCCCATCCGTGGATAAACTGTCTTCCACAGAACCAGTCCCTGGTGCCAAAATGGTTGGGGACCGCTGCTCTAGGCCCCTTGCTGTGTGAAGGACACGGGGACACAATCCCACATCCCTGCGGACCCCCGTGAGCAGGCGGGGGCTGCCGACAGTCTGGGCGGCTTCCCCTGCCCTGTGAGGTCCTGGTGGATGTCACAGGGTGGCCTCGGGATGCTGTTTGAGGGGACAGCCCAGCATCCTCGCCCCATAGGATGGCAGCAGCTGCAGCTGGCTGAAGCGGGCCCTCAAGGCAGGGCAGCAGAGCGACAAGAGCCTGGAGCCTGGCGGGAGGCTTCCTACATTCAAACTCTGCCTTGTGGCTTTGGGAAGTTCCTGGGTTTCCCAAAGCCCCAGTTTCCTCTTCTGTAAAACAGGGACAATCGCAATCCCTGAGAGGTCAGACAGTGGCAACAAGTGAGAGCAGGCTGGGCCAGGTGTCCTGGAGCAGGTGTGCCACAGGTAGGACAGTTGTCAGTGCTCCCTGGAGCCCTTTCACACTGCTGATGGGACTGCAAATTAGTTCAGCTACTTTGAAAATCAACATGGAGGTTGCCGTTAGGTGCCGTCAAGTCGTACCCGACTCGTAGAGACCCTCATAGGGTTTTCAATGGCTCCTTGTTGCAGGATTGTCTTGGGAGTAGATTGCTACATCCTTCTCCCATTTTGCGGTGCTGGGAATCGAACCTGGGATCTCAGAGAGTGCAGAGCGGCACTCTACCAACTGAGCTAAATCCCAGCCTGGAGGTACCTTAGAAAACTAAAAATAGAACTACTGTATGATCCATCTATACCACATATAGAAATATACCCAAAGGAAGATAAGTCATCATACCACAGGGACCCCTGCACTTCCATATTTAATGCAATATTCTTCACAATTGCAAGGGTATGGAATCAACCCAGATGTCCATCAACAAAGGATTGGATTAAAAAATTGTGGTACACATATACAATGGAATACTATTCGGCAGTGAAGAAGAATGAAATTATGCCATTTGCTGCCATTTGCAGCAAAATGGATGGAATTGGAGAGTATCATTTTAAGCAAAATAATCCATCTTCAAAAAGAGAAATGTTGCATGTCCTCATTCATATACAGGAACTAAATCAACCTTACAGGAAAAAAATTATATATACATATACATCTATATATGTGTGTGTGCAATCATTTATATATAAATGGGAGAGAGGAATGATGAGGAATAGAAGGGCAAACAAAAACATAGAGGGGTAAAAAGGGAGAGAAAAAACACAAAATAAAAGATGCAACTCTGAAAATATAAGGAAAAAAAGAGAAAGAAAAAGGAAAGAAAAAAATCAGAGTATAATCCATGGTTGCACATAACTGTCTTTCAATGTTAAATAAAATTCTTTTTTCTTTTTCTTCTTTTGTTTATTCTGTTTTGTAAAATGCTTAAGGAGATGGAAGCGTAAGCAAAACTGATTTAATTACTCAACACACCACTAACATGTATAAATAAAATATGAATGTTGTTGTTGTTAGGTGCCATCCAGTTGGTATCCGACTCACAGCGACCCTCATAGGGTTTTCAATGGCTGACTGTTTCGGGATTGCCTTGGGAGTGGATTGCCAGGCCCTTCTCCCATTTTTGCGGTGCTGGGAATTGAACTTGGGACCTCAGAGACTGCAGCGCAGTGTTCTACCCACTGAGCTAAATCCCAACCCCAAAATACGAATAAAAAAATATGAAATAGAAATAAGTGTCTCCAGGAAGGAGAGCATGGGCGAGCACACGCTCTCAGAACAGGGCTGGCCTCACAAACCCACAAATGCCAGCAAGGCCAACTGAGGCTCCTAAGGTCTGAGCACCCTGGATCCTTGGCCTCTCAGAGGCCTCGCTCCCCAGGAAAGCGCTGGGGTGGGAGATGAGCCCTCACCTCGCGAGCAGTTCCCACAGGCCATGCAGCGGCCCGCTGCATCCAGGTAGTAATCCGGCTCACACCGCTTCCTGCACTCGGCAGCTCCTTGCGGGCACGGCAGCGACAGGGACGGACCTGGGAAGAGGGGCAGAGAAGCTGGGGCCTCCCCTCCCCATGCCTGAAACCCCCACTGCCATCATGGGTCCCACTTCTCAGAGGGAGTCCTGAGGCCCAGAGGGGGACTGAATGTGTCCATAGTCACACAGGAGAAGGGCACCAACGGCCTCCTCGCTGGCTCCCGCCTCCTGCCCCTCCCCCTCTGACCACCGCAGCCACTCTGCCAGCCCCTCCAGAGCATCATGGCCGGGTCACTTCTCTGCGCCACACTTGGACAGCGGCTTTCCCTGTGAGGTCAGCACCAAGGCAAAGCTGTGCGCTGTCAACTTCTGTCCAGGGCAGAGCCGGGGACTCCAGCAAGGTGTGAGGCAAGAAAGAGGAGTAAGTGACAAGGGTCCCCGAGGAAGAGATGGAGATGTTGCTGTTCCCAGAGAGGGTGGCGGAGAGCACAGCACCCGAGAGAGTCTGTAGGTGCATTATGGGCACTAACAAGCAAGTTTACCAGGGTAATGGGTAAATTCTGCCATAGTTTGGAACTTTGTTGTTATTCGGTGCCATTGAGTCGGGTCCGACTCACAGCGACCCTATGTACAACAGAACAAAACTCACATGACACTGTGCCATGCCCGGGACTATGTCAGTGCTTCTCTGCTATTCATAGGGTTTTCAATGGTGGACTGTTTTGGGAGTGGGCTGCAAGGTCCTTCTCCCTGGCCTGCAGCACCTGGTGTTCCCAGGGGGTCTCCCATCCAAGGACTAACCAGGCCGACCCTGCTTAGCTTCCGAGATCCGATGGGATCGGATGGCCCTAAAAGCCTGTGTGTTAGTTGAAGGCCCGCTTCCAGCCCATGGCATTGATGGGAGGTGGTGGAACCTTTAGGAAGGGGCCTTAAAGGGAGGAAGTTAGGTCAGTGCTCAAGGGGACACTGGGACCCTGGCCCCTGGTGCTTCCTCTTTGCTCCCCAGCTGCCCCCTCCGCCACACACCCCCACCACGATGTGCTTCTCACCACAGGCCCCAAAGCAACAGGCCAGCTGACCCCAGACTGACGCCGCAGAAACTGTGACCGAGTTCAACCTTCTCCCTTGTTAAATTGGTAACCGGAGGCATTTCCTCACAGTGACAGCACGCTGGCTAACAGAATCACGATGCCAAAAACCAACTCGGTTTCCTCATGTTAGGCCGGACTATATGATCTCACCGGTTTTGTGAAGTCAAAAATGGCCAAAGTATTAGCAATTTCAGTGGTTCAAAACCATACCAACAGCCAAGAGTTGGAATGTGCAGTGTCGAAAAAGATCATCAACATCATGCTCAGAAGCATTAATTAATACCCAGAAATATGAGAAAAAGATGTGAATATCTACACAGGAAACCTGTAAGCATTATCGCGAGAACTTAAGGCAATGCGGGACCACGCTGCGCATGCGCACAGGAAGACTTGGCTGGGTCCAGGGGGAGGTTTTCTTTCAGCCAACCTCCACAGGCTCCGTGCAGCCCCAGAATCCCAAGAGGACCCTGTGGAGTTTGAAAAGCTGATTCTAACATTTATACAGAAATGCAATTATCAAGAATATCCAGTCCACTGTTGAAGAATGGGGTAGGAGAGTCTGCTCAACCTTCCCTGAAGACCTATTTAAGGCCAGGCGTGGTGGCGCATGCCTGTAATCCAGGAGACTTCGGAGGTGGAGGCAGGAGGATGGTGAGTTCAAAGCCAGAGGCAGCCTACATAACTCAGGGGGACCCTGTCTCAAAAAGTAAAAAATGGGCTAGGGTTGCAGCCCAGCCGTAGAGCACTTGCAAAGTATGTGGGAGGCCCTGGGTTCAACCCCCAAGTGCCAAAAAAAAAAAAAAAAAAAAAAAGAAAGAAAGAAAGAAAAAAGAAAAAGAAAGAAGAAAAGAAAAATATTTAGAAACTACAATGATTGAGCCAGGCGTGGTGTCGCATGCCTGTAATCCCAGCGGCTCAGGAGGCAGAGGCAGGAGGATCGTAAGTTTGAGACCAAGGGCAGTCTGCGTAACTTAGCGAGACTCTGTCTCAAAAAGTAAAAAAAAAATGGGGTGCAGCTCAGTGGTCCAGCACTTGCAGAGCATGCAAGCGCTAGGCCGTGGGTTCAACTCCCAGTACCACAAAAAAAGAAAAAAACCTACAATGATTAAGACAGTAGGGATTTCAGAGAGAATGGAATGTAGAGTCCAGAATCATCTCCATAAATATAGGGATCATTGACCAAACATGGCATGAAAAACAGTGTGGAAAAGACATCACATTTGATAAATGGTGTGGTTCCACTGGGTATCCACGTGGACAATTTAAAATACGACCACAGCCTAAATGTAAGGTGCCAGCGATCTAAACTGGAAAAGCAATGATGAGCCTAGAAAATAAAGAAAGGACGCTTCTGAAGCTCCAATGGGGAAAAAGACTTCCAAAGCAGAGTGCACCCCACCACCACATACACAGAAGCTGCGCTCATAAAGGAAACGCTAATCAATTTGACAAATTAAATATGGGGATTCAGAAGACACTGCAGAGAGAATGCACGGGCAGGAGAAGATTCTGAATGCAACTGCGGCCAAAAGGCACATACCCAGAATTATAAGAAGTCCTACAAACAATTCTAAGAAACAAACAACAACAACAACAACAAAAACGCAAGAAAAATAAAAACTTTATGTTCAGAGCTGAGTGTGGTGGCGCACACCTGTGATCCCAGCCACTCAGAAGGTAGAGGCAGGGGGATTGCAAGTTTGAGGACAGAGGCAACCTACGTAACTTAGCAAGACCTTGTCTCAAGACAGAAGATTTTAAAAATAGGCTGGGGGTGCAGCCCAGTGGTAGAGCACTTGCAAAGTATGTGCAAGGCCCTAGGTTCAACTTCCAAGTATGGCCAAAAAAAAAATGAGAGAGAGGAAAAAAAACCCCAAATACTTTACATTCACACAAAGATTTTCCTATTCCTTCTTATTTATTTATTTATTTATTTATTTATTTATTTTTCTGTGGTACTGAGTTGGACATAGGATCTCACACAGGCTTTATGCAAGCATGCAACCACTGAGCCACGCCCTTAGCTCATTTTTACTATGTATTTTGAGTCACGGTCTGTACTAAGCTATGTAGGCTGCCTTGGCCTCGAACCTGAGATCCTCCTGCCTCTTCCTCCTGAGTCACTGGCATTAAAGGCATGAGGCACCCTGCCCGGCTCAAAAGGTTTCCTTTTCATTATTCATCACAGCCCCAAAGGAGAAGCAACCCAATAATCCAAAAACTGCTTAGATGAGGCAAGGTGGTGTGCAAGGGAGGCTACTCAGTAGTACAGAGGAACTGACTGAGGGCCCGATCCTTTGCCCTGGGAGCCAGGAGGTCATCGGGTGGGCACAAGCAGAGGCCACCTGCTCCTTCATAGGTGCCTGAATGCAGAGCAGGACGGACAGCGGGTCTAGCACCTGGCCCAATGGCTGGCCCCCCAAGCTCAGAACTGCTGGCAAATGAGGGGGCCCCGCCACGTCCACTCTGGCCTTACACTTCACCCACAAGAGCTGCACCTTTGACCCCCCCCCAACAATGGGAAAGGCCCCAGCTCCATGCCCGCCTGCCCTGACCACTACCACACACTGGTCCCCCAGCAGACATGGCCGCCCCAGAGCCAACCCCAGCTTCACAGGAAGTTACCTGGGTCTGGCCCGGGCTTCCCAGAAGATGAGGCAGGTTTGGGAGGCCTCGTCAAACTGGAGGCCTCTTCCGGCACGAGGCGGGCGGCCCCTCCTGGCAGCGTGGTTCTGACATTGACAGTGGTTGGGGACGTCGGGACAGGCGTGGGCTGGGGGGCAGCATAGCTGGGGAAAGAGCCAGAGATGGGTCTGATGACTTCTGTGATGGGCCAGGCAGGTCCGTGCTCAGGGATGGCGGTCTCCATGGAGATGGGGCCCTGGACCTCAGCCGCCTCCCAGGCCCACTGGCAGCTCCTGGGAGCAGAGACCGGGCTCTTGAGGCCTCCTGAGTCTCCCATGCGGGGCAGGGCGGGGCGCACTTTGGGGCCTGAGGTGACCCAGGGGCTTGGCAGGGAGACACCCTGGAGTCTTGACGCCCTGGGGTGACCCCACCGGCACCCCTCTCCGACTGCACCCTGCACATCCTGGGGGATGGGACAGCACCATCAGAAGGTCACCTGGAGGGGAGCGGAGGGGGCAGCAGAAGTCACCTGGTGAGTGTCCTGCAGTCCTCTGGGCTGGTGCAGCTGGGGCTGGCCTCAGGGGAAGGCCACTCACATACAGTGTCCGTCTCTGCTGTGCCTGCGGGGTGAGGACAGCGGTGGCTTTAGAATTGACACTGAGGAGCCAGGTGCGGTGGCGCACACCTGTAATCACGGGGGTTTGGGAGGCAGAGGCAGGAGAATCACAAGTTCGAGATCAGAGGAAGTCTGTGTCACTTATCAAGACCTTGTCTCAAAAAAGTAAGAAAATGGGCTGGGGGTGTAGCTCAGTGGTCCAGCACTTGCAGAGGATGTAGGCGCGAGGCCCTGGGCTCAACCCCTAGCACCGCAAAAAAAAAAAAAAAAAAGAAAAAAATAATTGACACTGAGAATCCTAAGGTCTCAATAGACTTTTCGCCACCAGCAGCCAGAGTCACGGGCGAGGCACTTGGGAAAGGCAGCAGCCATCAGGAGTTCGTGCTTGCCAGGCACTGGCGCCCCCCAGACTAAGGCACCTGGATTTCCCTGGGGAGCTGCTCTCTCCTAGACTGTGTCTATGCTCAGGCCCCAGGACTGGCCAAATGCCCCTTCCAGGAGTGCCACCGGCCCAGGCTGGAGTCATCCTCCCTTCTACCCTCTGGCCACAGTGGGCCAGCTCAGGGACGGCCGTGCACAAACCCTAGCCACGTCTGTTGTTGTTAGGTGCCGTCAAGTCTGACTCATAGCGACCCTCATAGGGTTTTCAGTAGCAGATTGTTTCGGGATTGCCTTGGGAGTGGGTTGCCACGTCCTTCTCCCATTTTTGTGGTGCTGGGAATCAATTTTGGGACCTCAGAGACTGCAGCGCAGTGCTCTACCAACTGAGCTAAATCCCAGCCTATTGTATATTTAGGTGCCGTCGAGTCGTGTCTGACTCATAGCGACCCTCATAGGGTTTTCAGTGGCAGATTGTTTCGGGATTGCCTTGGGAATGGATTGCCAGGTCCTTCTCCCATTTTTGCGGTGCTGGGAATTGAACTCGGGACCTCAGAGACTGCAGAGCGGCGCTCTACCAACTGAGCTAAATCCCAGCCCCTAGCCACGTCTAGCAGACGAAATGTCCAGGTTTCATTTTTGGTTACTGAAAATTTAGGGAAAGGAAGCTCTCTCTCCACTGCGGGCGGGCAGGAAGCAGGTCTAGAGCTGCCAGCAAGTAGCTTACAGACAAACCAATGCAGAAAACACAGAAATGAGAGACAGGAAAGGCCGGAGCCAATGGATGGATCCAGCCACGCCTGAAGCCACTCAGAGAGATCCCCAAACTTTTCAGCCACATTTGCCCAAACTGGAGATTTTGTTTGAGTGACACAGAGTCCTGAAGAACACTGGGTAGAAGCAGAGTAGAGAGGAAAATACGTACGCTGCCCCTCAGATGCCCCGACCTTGCCCTACACCTCCACCAAGGTCTCTTGGTGCCGGGCAGGCAAATGATTATAACACCCTCCACAAGGCTGTGAGCTGGACAAGTAAGAGCGTACACAGTGGACCTAGCACACTGTGTGATGTGCAGATAGCACAGCTTTCTTCCCATCCTTTTCCGCCATCTGTCCCACCGCTGATAAAGTGGCCACATGGGTGGGTGGGATTGCGCTCTGACGTTTCGGTGCAGCAATATTGACCTCCATACTTCCAGCAGGGGCTGGGATTTAGTTCAGTTGGTAGAGTGCTGCTCTGCAGTCTCTGAGGTCCTGAGTTCAATTTCCAGCACCACAAAAATGGGAGAAGGACCTGGCAATCCACTCCCAAGGCAATCCCGAAACAGTCAGCCATTGAAAACCCTATGAGGGTCGCTATGAGTCGGATACCGACTCGAAGGCACCTAACAACAACAACAACTTCCAGCAGGCTGGAGTGACAAGGCCTGGACTTGGCATTCCAATCCTGGCTTGGCTATTCCTTGCTCCTTATTCTTGGGCCACCCACCTCCCATTGCTGGTCCTCAAATCCCTGTTATAGACAGGAGCTGAAACAGTCTGCCTTTGGGGCATTTGGCACCCCACGAGACAGTCCAGCTGTCCGTGACCGCTCTTTGCAGGTGGTTACCTGTGAGCTGCCTTCAGAACAGAAATTCTTTTCCATTTTATAAAAGGCCACAGTCCTGGGCGTTGTCCCCTGGGAGGACCCTCAGGGTTCCAGCAGTTAACTGGGGAGGGCAGCCCAGGCTGGGGCACTTATGGAGCAGTGCCACCCAACAGAAATGGGGTGGGAGTCACAGGCGCTGGCTTAAGTTTTCTGAGAGCAGCATTTAATTCTTCCTTTTTTCTTTTTATTACTTTTAAAATTATTTATTTATTTTTGGTGGTGCTGCTGGGGATTGAACCCAGGACCTTGCACAAGGGAGCAGCATTTAAAAAGGTAAAAAGATCAGGTGAAATAATGTGTTTAGTTTACTTGGGGTGTGGGCATTGCTCAGTGGTAGAGCACTCTCCTAGCATGTGCAAGGCCCTGGGTTCCATCCCCAGTACTGTAAAAAAAAAAAAAAATTGTTTTCCCCCCAAACAATTAAAATACAATTTCAGGTAACTGATATAAACAGTAGCTGTTGAGGTGTTTACATTCTTTTATTCATACTGTTGTTGTTAGGTGCTGTCGAGTCAGTATCCGACTCACAGCGACCCTCATAGGGTTTTCAATGGCTGACTGTTTCGGGATTGCCTTGGGAGTGGATTGCCAGGCCCTTCTCCCATTTTTGCAGTGCTGGGAATTGAACTCAGGACCTCAGAGACTGCAGCGCAGCATTCTACCCACTGAGCTAAATCCCAGCACCTTGTTCTTACTAGGTCTTTGGAATCCAGTGGGCATTATATACCCACAGCCCATCTCAATGTGGACCAACCACTTTTTTTTTTTTTTTTTTTTTGGCAGTACTGGGGACTGAACCCCGGGCCTCACACCAGCTATGCAAGCACTCCACTTCTGAGCTGTACCCCCAGCCCCTTCATTATTTTTGAAATTCAGACAGGGTCTTGCTAAATTACAGAGGCTGCCTCTGGCCTCAAACCTGCAATCCACCTGTCTATACCTCCCAAATCACTGGGATCACAGGTGTGAGCAACTGTGCCCAGCTGTCCCGCCACACTTTAAGCGCTCCTTAGCCATCTGTGACCAGTGGTACCACACTGGGCAAGGCAGGTCCAAGGCATCAAAGAAAGGCCTCTGGTGCCCCCGCGTGGCAGATAAGGGAACACCATGCGGACAGTCCCAATCCACAAACCAGAACTCTGTCCACATGCGCTGGCTAGATTAGGTGAACTCAGGCAATTTTTCAAACATAAGCCTTTCTGAGCTGGAAAGGTGCCAAAGGCCTTCAAGTTACACCTCCTCATTTTACAGGTGAGGAGCCTGAGCCCCAGCCATGGCTGAGAACAGACCCCATAGACGCAAAGCTTTGCAAAATCCCAGGTGACCAAGGGCCAGGACCAGGCACCTTCCATTGGGCCACCCTGCCCTGCTTGTGCATAGATGCTTTTGTGTGCGCCACAGCAGAGCACTCCTTTGTGATCTAAGGAGAACAGGGCCGATTTGAACTCCATCCACCCCAGCTCTGATCTCCGCCCCCCATCACACAACAAATATCTGGCAAGCGGGTTCTATGCCTGATAAGGCAGTGGGGAGATGACACACAGCTCAATGGTGTGACCTCTGCCTTCAGGAAGCTTCCACCTAGGGATGGAGACAGGCGCTGATCGAACCAGGGCAGGGTCCAATAGCGACACTGCAAAGGACGTGAGGTTCTAAGCAATCACAATGGAGACCTGACCTGGGGACAGGGCTGGGAAGGGCCCCGAGGAGGTGCTTGGATGGAGAGCTCAAGGCTGGGTAGAACTAGCTAAGGGAAAGGGGAGGGCAGGGTGTCCCTCATGAAGGAAACAGCAGGTGCAAAGGCCCAGCGGAAAGGAGAAGCACTCACGTCCAGGCACAGGAAGGGCAGAGCAGGACGAGGCAGAGAGAGGGGCCGGGGTGAGAGTCGCGGCAGAGCGGGAGAGCCGGGAAGGCTACTGCTGAGGCCCCGATTCCAGAAGGATGAGGGGGTACACTCTCCCTAGTCCTCTCACCAAGAGTAGCAAACCCCTGGACGCTACGTGTAAAACAAAAGGGAGGCTGTGGTAAGTGGGAGGAGGCAGGTCAGCCAGGGACTTGGGGACCTATGGAGATGACATGGTGGTGACACCTAAGGGTTTTCTCGGCTTCATAAGTCCCAGAGGTGGAGCTGAAGGAGCTGGGAACCCAGAAACTCCAAAGGGCACAGAATGCAAAGAAAAAAAAAGGTGCCCACAAGGCTCGCACCCACTTGCTGAAGGCTGTCGCCCTTATCCTCAGGGTGACGCAGGACACCTGAGTATTTCAGGCAGGGGCGTGCACGTGTGTGTGCGTTCACGCGTGTGTGTACATGCGCGCCTGAGCGTGCAGACAGAGTAAGAGAGGACCGCATCCAGTTTTGTGAAGGTTGCTCTGGTGGTCGGCCCTGGGTGGGGTGAGGGGGGATTTGGAAAGGGGGAAGAGAGAGGTCGGGTTAAAGTCTGTGGGATGGCTGGGGGGGGGGCGGGAAGAAACAAGCTGGTGGTGGGTGGGAGGGAAGGGTGGGAAGGCAGAAGAGGGGGAGACAGCAGTGGGAGGGGGCACTGAGGGTCCCTGGGTTTGTGCAGCAGCAGATGGGGCTTCAGGAAGGACCACATTGGGAGGGAGTTATAGGCTGTTTGTTCCTGCTCCCCCAGTGGACACATGGCCCCTCTAATCCCCCGTTGCTCCACCTGCATGCTGCATGGCCGTGGCACCCATTATGGACTGTGGTCCAGACCCACCCACTCCCTGTGCCTCCCTTCTGAAAGTCACTCTTGATGCCACCCAGGCAGGACCTCTCACCACTTCTTTGGCCACAAGTACCACCTTTGTCTTGTCAGAACATCAGAAGAGCAGAGAGGCTAAGGAACTTGCCTGAGGTCACACAGCAACTTGGAAAAGAACGTCAAGTTTCTTAGCTCTGAGTCTGGTGCCTGATCTCTCGACACCTCTATTGCCCAATGCCCCAATTCTGAAATAGGGAGACAAGCTCCAATCTTTCAGGAAACTCCCAGGACTAAGACTTGAGGTTTCCTTCTTGTGTGGGGGGCAGAAAATGACCCATCCCCCACCCCAGCCTCAAACAGACCCAAGATCTGCCCCACCCAGGCCTGGGCCTCGGCTACCAGGGTCTGTCTGAGCCTGGGGCACAAGGTACAGGGAGGCGCAGAGAAGGCCCTGGGTGCCGGCTGGATCAAGGCCTCGAGAAAGGGGCCCTGCCCTGTCCCCCAGGCGTGAGGACACAGAAGGTGGAAGCATTAGGGGACTGGGCAGCAGGCAGCAGCAGTGACACAGACCTTGCCCCTGGGCTGAGGGCCGGAACTCCTACCTGGGAACTTGACGACCATGCCCGGGGCGCAGACTGAGTGGGCCTTGCAGCGGGCGCAGGAGTTGACGGCTGATGTCTCGCAGAACATGCCGGACCGGCACTCGCAGACGCGGGAGGAGTTCCAGGAGCACGGCACCTTCTCCACGACGCCGTCTGCGGGACACAGAGCCGGGGGTGGGAAGGATCCAGTGGCCAGGGAAGGAGGACCGGGGAACAGCCAGGGACGGCCCAGCACGTGAGCGAAGATGCTGCGTGGCCTCCTATCACACAGGGTGACTGGCGCGCTGGGGATGGGAGGGCAGGGGCCGGCCTCCGTGGGGCCTTCACCTCCACCCACGTCCCTGGGCATCACTCAAATGGGGTGAAAAACAGATGAAAGTCCCAATTTCAAAATGAGCAAAAAAAGACAGGTGCAGTGGCACACACCTGGAATCCCAGCGGCTCCGGGGGCGGAGGCAGGAGGATGGCAAGTTAGAGACTAGAGGCAGTCTGCGTAACTTAGCGAGACCCTGCCTCAAAAAGTAAAAACATGGGCTGAGGTGCAGCTCAGTGGTCCAGCACTTGCAGAGCATGCAGGCACAAGGCCCTGGGTTCAAGCCCCAGTACCAAAAAAAAAAAAAAAAAAAAGAGCAAAAAAGACTCAAGGAACTTAAGTACATGTGGCTGAGTGACATAGGCTGGTCAGAAAAGGCTGCACACCTTGACTCCAGTGGACGGCCTGAAAAAACTGAGCCTCCAAACAGGGACTGAAAAGGGAGCAGAAGTTGCCAGGGTGCAGGAGGATGGAGGATGACTCGGAGGAGCACAGAGGATTTTCACGGCAGTGAGACTGTTACGTGTGATACTGCAATGGTGGACACAGAGCATTGTCCATTTTGTCAAAAACCATGGAATCCACAGCATCATGAGTGAAACCTAACGTCAAGTATGGACTTGGATTGGTAATAATGTATCAGTACTGGTTCATCAGGTATAACAAATATACCACATAATGCAAAAATGTTAACAATAGGGAAAACTGTGAGGTTGGGGGACTATGCAGGAACTCTGTTTGAGTTCAATTTTTCTATAAACTAAAAATACTCTGGAAAATGAAGTCTGCTAATTTTTTGAAATGGACAAAGGATTTTGATAGACATTTCTCCAAAGAAGACACAGTAATGGCCAATAAATGCATGAAAAAAAAAAGTTCCACATCCTTGTTGTTGTTGCTAGGTGCCGTCGAGTCAGTATCCGACTCATAGCGACCCTACATACAACAGGGGAAACACTATTGTCTATTGTCAGTGCTTCTCTGCTATTCATAGGGTTTTCAATGGTGGATTCATTTTTGGAAGTGGGTTGCCGAGTCCTTCTCCCAAGCCTGCAGCACCTGGTGTTCCCAGGCGGTCTCCCATCCAGGTACTAACCAGGCCCAACCCTGCTTAGCTTCTGAGATCTAATGGGATCGGATGCCACAGGGCTACGGCTGCAGGCTCCACATCCTTAGCCATAGGGAAATATAAACCAAAAGTACAATAAGGTACTGCTTCATTTCCGCTTGCTGTCAGGTGCTGTTGAGTCGGGTTCGACTCATAGTGACCCTGTGTACAAGAGGCACTATGTCAGTGCTTCCCTGCCATTCATAGGGGTTTCAATGGCTGATTGTTTCGGTAGTGGGTTGCCAGATCCTCCAATTTTTGTGGTGCTAAGGATCGAGCCTAGGGCCTCAGAGTGCACAGAGCAGCACTCTACCAACTGAGCTAAAGCCCAGCCCATCACATCCACTGGAAAGCCTAAAGTTTAAAAAGACAAACAATACCAAGTGCTGATAAGTGCTATAATTTGAATCTTGAATGTCCCTCAAAGACCCATGTGTTGAAGGCTTGGCCCCAGCCTGTGGTGCTGTTGGGAGGTGGTGAAACCTGTAGGAGGTGGGGCCTAGGGGGAGGAAGTGAGGTCACTGGGGGTGTAGCCCCAGAGGGATAGTGGGACCATAGGCCCTTCCTGTTTCTGCTCTTTGTTTCCTGGCCACCATGACATGAACGGGCCTCCTCTACCATGTGTTTCCGCCATGACATACTATGTTGCCACAGGCCCAAAGCAACCTGGCCAAGTGACCCGGTGGACGGCAACCTTCGAAACCATGAGCCAAAGAAAACCTGTCTTCTTTTTAATTCAGTTACCTCAGGTGCTTTGTCATACTGATGGGAAGCTGACCAACACAAGGATACAGGGAAAGC
>VMDO01026002.1:0-27349 GCA_007922755.1 Pedetes capensis | reverse complement strand
TTGGTAATGACAAATGTTTTTTAAAAAAGCCTGGTTTTTCTCAATACACCTTTAAAGGTTTTTAAATTGTTTCATATCTGGTCAAGTTGAGATTTTTAAGAACTTCATTTTTAATTTGTAATAAAAGTTTACAACTTGATTTTTTCAAAAAAGTCAACAAACTGCAAGCACCTGTTAATAAAGGTCTTAAATAATTGTCTTTGTGTATATCTCTGTCTGGTTTTATTTTAGTTAATAAGTCCTTCACTATTCCTCGGGCCCTGGGCTGAGATTTCGCTCAGCTGGTAGAGCACTGCTCTGCCGTCTCTGAGGTCCCGAGTTCGATTCCCAGCACCGCAAAAATGGGAGAAGGACCTAGCAGCCCACTCCCAAGGCAATCCCGGAACAGTCTTGCCATTGAAAACCCGATGAGGGTCGCTATGAGTCAGACACAACTGATGGCACCTAACAATTCCTTAGGCCCATAGCTTAAGCCAGGGGTCTCCAACTTCTGGCCATAGACTGTTAGGAACTTCGCCACATAGCAGGAGGTTAGAAGTGTTCATAGTAAAAATTAGAAGACATAAACTCTGATAATTGCCCACTTTTTATTGCCAGATGTGCTTATCAGGAGTGTCAGCAAGGGAAACGTAGATTAGTGGGGGCTCCTTTTGCTCTGGGGCAATCATAAAGGGAGCAGGCATGCTTTGTCATTAGTGACTGGGTTCTAAACCCTTCTCCACTTAGCTCCATTACTGGTAGAATTTTAGAGTTAAAGGGTGCCAGTGGCCATGGCACCTGCTGTGCTCACTAACTATTAATTAGCTCAGCTCCTTGTGTGGTAGAAATGGTAGTGAGCAGTGTTAACTTCTGTAGGAAGGCTGCTGGAGAACATGGAGATGGTGAAATTGTACTCTTGTGGTCTCAAGACATTGTAGCATAAGTCTGCTATGGCTATGATTTTCTATTAGATGTTTGCCTATTTTGTGGAATAATCAGACACTTGGTTGGAAGTGACTTTTCTTGTCCAGATACCCTCTCTTGATCAGCTTGGCCATCTTTCAAGGCCCAAAGGAAACAGGTGTGGGGTGGACTGGAGTGGCACATCCAGGGGTCCTCAGGTGCTGTGTAAGACAAAGTAATGATGCCCTTCCAGAATGTACAGGGTTCATAGGTAATAATATGTTGATTTCTATTAGTCAGTTCTTCAAGTTCTTCCACATTTGGGACCAGCTCTCTGCAATAGAACTGATGAACGACTTCAAGAATCTTCACCCCACTTACTGTAAGTATGCTGAAGAAATGTGTTGGTCTTAGCCAGTACCTTGCTGCTGTTTTCTACATGTAGTCCCAGTGTTGGCAAGAGTGCAATGAAGGAAACTTGGAACACTCCTGGTGGTATGTAAGCTATAGTTGGACATACTTAGGATGTATGTGTCATGGAAGTAGGAAGGCCAACAAAGCTGATTAAATGTTAAAGTGGGATTTGGAAATGGCAAGGAGTTGGGGGGCGCAATATGGTTTTGCTGCCACAATTTCAAACAGCCACATTCATTTTGAAATGTATGTCTTGTGTTTTTGTGGACTTAATCCAGCAAACTTGGTAGTTGGGCTGTTTAGAACCTGACCTGCTAGGGATAGGGCAATGTGGGACTTTGAAAATATCCATACTGTTTGAAGCTTGCATATTCCATTTTGCTAGGGAGGGTGGAAGCTGTGCTTTAGAGCAGCAGCAGCAGTGGTTTCCTTTGGAAACTCATTTTTATCTGCTATCATTCTCCCCCAACCCCCACCAGCCTGGAAGTGAACCCAGGGCCTCACATATGCTGGGCAAGTGCTCTGCCACTGAGCTGTGCCTATAGCCCACTCTTTTGAGACAGGGTCTTTCTAAGTTGTGCAGGCTGCCTCTGACCACTCCCTCATGACCCTCCTACCCCAGCTTCTATAGGAGCTGGGATTACAGGTAAGTGTCATGGTGCCCAACTCCTGGTGGCATTATTTGATAACCTTGACCTTGGTTACCCCAGCTTTAGTGATTGAGAGCTAGCCATATTCCAATGTAGAAATCAGCTGGAGCAGAGGAGTAAAGATTAGGTACTATAGCACATCCTGCTATTTGCCTTTAAAATGAGCAGAGGACGCTTGCTACAATGCTTTCTATTGAACATTGTACTGGAGGGCCTAGGTGGTGCAGTAAGGAAATAAACATAAGCATTGGAAAGGAAACAACTATGTGGAAATGGTCCTGGCTACACAGAGAACCCAAAAAGAACTTGCCGTTAAGTTAGAAGTAATTTATTAGTAATTTACTAATATTGTACAGTGTGTATTTAAGAGTAGATCTGAATTCTAGATCTCCAGAATGACCTGCAGGATGGTTAAAGACAAGTGGAATTATAGTCTTGGATATTGATTCAGTATGTCATTTCATTTATTGATACAATGTTTCTGTTGTTGTTGTTGTTGTTAGGTGCCATCAGGTCATTATCCGACTCAGCGACCCTGCATACAACAGGTGAAACACTTGTCAGTGCTTCTCTGCTGTTCATAGGGCTTTCAATGGTGGATTGATTTTTGGAAGTGGGTTGCCGGGTCCTTCTCCCAAGCCTATAGCACCTGTGTTCCCAGGCGGTCTCCCATCCAAGTACTAACCAGGCCCGACCCTGCTTAGCTTCCAAGATCTGACAGGATCGGATGCCACAGAGCTACAGCTGCAGACAGTGTTTCAGTTAGAGGGTCTTAAAGCTTTGGCTGGATCTTGCAGCACAGAAGTTTTGAAAGGATGTTGGAGGTTTAAAAAGAAAGATGTGAAACAGTTGTGAGAACAGGAAAACAAATATACTTGAGAAGTGGGCAGGTAGAGGGTTGAGTCAAACTGGAGATTTGCCAGGTGAAGTGAACTGAGGAAGCAGAGAGCAAAGGTCTGAATGAATATGAGTATAGTTGACACTTGGTGACTCCCCAGCATCAGCTCCCTCCATTTCTAGGTGTGGCTCCTAAATGGCCAATGCCTATAGATATGAGTGTGGCATTGTCCAGTGACTAGCATTGGTTGGGGGTAGGTGGGCTCAACAGACTAGAGCACTTAGGGAGCTGGAAGGATTGCAATGTTGGTCTTAGTGTGGGGTAAAGTGTGGTCAGTTGCTGTAATGACAGTTTAGGTTGTGCCTATCTGAAAGAGACAGGAAGGGGAAGAAAGATGACTAGATGTGAAGAGCTTAGAAACAAACGTGTTCCATGGAACTTGAGTGTGGGTGTTGAAACTGCCACAAGTGCTTGCTGTGAGGAGAGTGATGATGGCCCAGGAATGAAGATCTTAAAGGAACACTTCTTAATGCTGAGTTTAGTTCCAAGGCATGGGCTTTAAAGAAGTGGGGGGTTTGCGGGCTTGGGAAGAAAATGGGGATACAAGTGAGAATGTGTAACAGACACTCCCTCCCCCAAGCCAGGCACCCTGGAACCTAAGAGGATGGGAGAGGAAAAGCCATCACTGAAAGGGCTCCAAGGGGAGCAGTGTCCTGGGGAGGAGTCTGATTAGCAAGTGGGAATAGAACAGGCTGGTGCCTAAATTCCAGAGGATACAGAGGGCTGTGTTAGCTCAGATGGGATGAAGAAAGCTGATGAGAATTAATAGGTAGTGATGGGTATTGGGCAAATTGGCTGTCTGATAGGTACCCAGGGACAAGTAATACAGAACAGGTTTAGTCCTGAGGTGCTAGGGGAAGGGCTAATGTCTGGCCTTTTAGTGCAGAAGCTGCATTGTGACTGGGGAGGGACAGCCTTTCCTGGGGACTCTGCTACTCTGAGGGGTACCCCAAGAGAGGAAGATCTGCTATCATTTCCAACCTGGCTGCCAACTGTTGACTTGTACCATCCTTTGACCTGTCCCAGGGAAGCACCTTTTACAGAGGCTCTGCTCAGCCCTCCTGCATTTTAATTATCTACTAAGCCAGGAAGCTGGTTTTAGAGACTCGGTTCTTTTTAAGTAGGAGAGCAGTTTTCACTTTAGAAAGATTCTGGGGCAAAAGTTTGAGGAAAGAAGTGACCATGGTTGCAGAAGTCTAGATAAGTGATGAGACCTGCATCAGGAATATAATAGAAGGGGTTGAATTCGAGTTGTTTCCAGCGATAAGGTGGAATACAGGAAGAAAGAAGGAATTCTGGTGCAGGTAGTGTCCTGTGCTAGGATGGAAAATGTGCAGGGCAGGGAGGAACCTGAACACAGCTTTAGATGAGTAGCATTTGGTGCCATGGCACCCCTGGGGAACATGCAGGAAGCAGGTTTGGGAGCTGCAGGCAGAAGATAACACTCACCCGGGGACTACTGGAAGCAGTGGTCCTGGGTGAAATTATGTCACCCAAGGAGCATTTGTGGGGGGGTGAGGATAGGCACCCAAACTTCAGAACTAGGCATAATATATAAAAGTGATGATTAGAAAAAGATGCAGTAAATCCAGAAAAGGGGTTGGCACAGTCTTAGAGAACAAAGTAGGTATAATGACTAAGGCTTAGATAGAAGGTGGAAGCAAACATTATCTGAGATTAGCAGTGAGGGGATTACTGGGCCTGCTATTCCCACACCCTTCCCCAGCGCAGTAACAGCCTCTCCTTGGAGGTATCAAGTCATCCTTCCTTTCACCCTCTGCCTCCAGTGTGTCTGATCCCTTACCACCTCAATCCTGTGGGCCCTGGCCTCCCCCATCTCACTAGGATGAATGTGGTAGCTTCTTGAGTGAGTTCCCTGCCACCTCCTTTCCACCATAAAACTGCCAGACCTTAGGGCACTGCTCAGAACCCTCCAGAGACTCCCAGGCTCACTTCTAAACAGAAGCTGGTTGTTCTACAGGACCCTTCACCTGTGCTCCACTGCCATGTTCTGCTGTTCACCTTGGTTTGCTCCATGCCAGCCTAACAGCTTCCCTTCTCTGGAACATGCCAGGTACTCTTCCACCTCAAGGCTATCACTTGCTCTTCCCTCTTGACAAATGTTCCCCAGAAAACGAAATGGCTTTCTCCCTCAGTTCTTCCAGTACTTTAGCCGTAAGGCCTTTCCTGACCACTTTGTTTAAAATGGCAGCCCCTTCCCATTTCCAGCTTGCCTGAATTCCTTGCCTGCTTGATTTTTCTCCATAAAGCATATCACCATCTGCTACTGTATTTACTTGCTTATTATCTCTCTGATAGAAGGTGAACTCCATTGGGCAGGGATTTTATGCTTTGTTCACTGCTGCTGTATCACAGTGTCCATCTACAAGGCTAGAAATACAGAACAGCTAGCGCATGGCGCTTGCCTGTAATCCCAGCAACACGGGAGCCAGAGGCAACCTCCATAACTTAGACTCTGTCTTAAAAAAAAACAATAAAAAGGGCTGAGGGTGTCGTTCAGTGGTGGAGCACTTCCCTAGCATGTGCAAGGCCCTGGGTTCAACCACCCGGTATTGAGAAAAATGTTAGTTGCCGAAGAGTCAGCGACTCTGCGTACAACACTCATAGCGACTCTGTGTACAACAGGTGAAACACTATTGTCAGTGCTTCTCTGCTATTCATGGGGTTTTCAATGGCGGGTTGATTTTTAGGAGTGGGTTGCCTGGTCCATCTCCCAAGCCTACAGCACCTGGTGTTCCCAGGCGGTCTCCCATCCTGACCCTGCTTAGCTTCCGAGATCTGACAGGATTGGGTGCCACAGGACTATAGCTGAAGGTGAAAAAAAAATGTACAGAGCAAAATTTCAAAACTAATAAATTATAAAGGATGATGAAGAGGCTTGCCAGTGGGAGGAAGTAATTGAGGGCCGCAGTTGGAAGGGAAGATGTATGACCTTATGTTTATGCCTGCTTGGGCTGCTGTAACAAAAGATAAACTGCGCGGTTTATACAAGCATTTATTTCTGGAGGTTGGAAAACCCAAGATCAAGACTGGCCTGCTTTTTACATGGCTTGCAGAAGATTTCCTTCTTATAGTCTTAACGTGACACAGAGTACACACAGCGAATGTGAAGAGGGCAGAGTGAGCGCAGTGCTCTGATATCTCTTCTAACTCCCAGTACTGAAAAAAAAAAAAAAAAGAGCTAACAGCACCACTTAACCATATAAAAGTAGGCCTACGCTAGAATTGTAACACAAAAGGCACTCACAATCTCCTCTTTTACATGCTTTCCAGTAGAGTTGAAATTGCAAAACATTTGCTTTACTAGTTTTGCAGAATAGGCTAGGGGTTACTGGAAAAGATGTTCCCACCTTGGTTATTTAAAAAATAATAAAGACCCAGGTGCAGTGGCACACTGGGGGAAGCAGAATGATCACACATTTGAGGCCACAGGCAGCTTGGGAAGCTTGCATAACTTAGTGAGACCTTGTCTTAAGACAAAAAGTAAGCAATGAGCTGGGGATGCAGCTCAGTGGTAGGGCACTTGCAAAGTGTGCATGAGGCCCTGGATTCAACCCCTCAGTACCACAAAAAAAAAAAAAAAAAAAAAAAAAGAAAGAAAAGAAGAAAAAAGAAAGAAGAAAAGGAAGGAGGAGGAGGAAAAAGGGAGAGAAGACAATGTCAACAGTAGTAACATGGAATAATGCTCTGTCATGCACGCACCATCAACTGCTTCCTCTCTTAGAGTGTGAGGCTGCCATGGACACCTTAATGCAATCAAGGGAAGGCCAGAAGAATTGGAGGGACAAAGATCAAGTTCTAACATTAACCTCCTTGACCAGAAACTACTTACCTCCAGGCTTAACCTCTGGACTTCTGGTTACGGGAGAAAATTAAATATCAGTTTTTTTCCTTGTGATGCTAGTGACCCAACCCAGGACTTTGCACATGCTAGGCAAGCACTCTACCACTGAGCTATACCTCAGCCCTGGCTTTTTTTTTTTTTTTTTTTTTAATAATTTTCTTTATAATTGAAAGTACAGTGATAGATGCAGGAATAGGCATTTTGAATTATATATAAATCTTAAAGCCATTTTCTGTTTTTTCTATGATTACAAGTTACAGGAATTATCAGTGAAAATATTAAAATGACATTGTATAAATTTCCATTTAAAATTCAGACTTACATGAAACCAATTTGTATAAGAGTTAAAAAATTTTTAGAAAAATTACTATATGAGAATCAACAGCTCTAGATGTACTAAAATATGTATGTTTTGAAATAACTTATCAGAAATTTGTCCCAAAGTTGTCACAGCCTATAATGATACTTTTTAAAATTATTTGTAAAAAGTATTCAATATAATGAATGGCATTATGGCATTTCCATACAATTATATCTTGTACTTTGTTATATTCACTCCCTCGTTACTCCCCCTTGTTGCTCCCACCCCCTCCAACTATTGCCTCTCCTCTCCAAAATATCTCCTTATATTTTCCAATTTTATATACATATATATTTTTTCTTTGCAAAATAGATTTAGCTTCCCCATATGAGAGAGAACATGCAATATTTGTCTTTCAGAATGGCTTATTTTGCTTAAAATAATGATCTCCAATTCCATTCATTTTCCTGAAAATGATATAATTTGTTTTTTCTTTACAACTGAATAAAATTACATTGTGTATATATATCATGTTTTAAAAATCCATTCATCTGTTGGGCATCTGGGCTGATTCCATATCTTGGCTATTGTGAATAGTGCTGCAGTGAACATGGAAGTATAGGTGTTTCTATGGTATGATGACTTAGATTCCTTTGGATAAATACCTACAGGTGGTAAGGGTGGATCATATGGTAGTTCTATTTTTAATCTGTTTTCTGAGGAATCTTCAGACTGAGTTCCATAATGGCTGTACTAGTTTACAGTCTCACCAGCTGTGTGTAAGTTACACCACCTGGCCCTGCCTCATCACCAGTGTCCATTGTTGTTTTGTTGATGATAACAATTCTGATTCAGGAAAGATGGAATCTCAGTGCTGTTTTGATTTGCATTTCCTTGATCAGCCCCAGGCTTTTTGAGACATCAGGGTCTTGCTTAATTGCCCAGTCTGCCTCTGGCCTCAAACTTGTGACCCTCCTGCCTCAACCTCCCTAGTAGCTGGGATTATAGGTGTGTGCTAGAGCAACCAGCATTAAACACCTATTTCTTAAAAGAAAAAAAGATAAATAGCACTTAGTTCCTAAAATTATGAGGCTTGAGAATCAATGAAATGATATCTGACATCTTGTTAGTGCTTAATAAATGGTGGCTGTTATTATTACAGGACTATTTTAAGGTTCAATGGAAGTAATAGCTATAAAAATCATAAACTATGTTAAGTGTATACCATAAGGTGGCTTGTAAACTGAGTGAGGTAGCTCACCCCTATAATCCCAGAGACTCAGGAGGTGGAGGCAGGAGGATTGCAGGTTTGAGGCCTAAGGCAGTCTGTGTAATTTAGCCAGAATCTATCTCAAAAAAGGGGGGGGGGGTACAGCCCAGTGGTATAGCACTTGCAAAAAATGTGCAAGGCCCAGAGTTCAACCCGTAAGTACCTCAAAATAAGTAAATAAGTAGTTTTTTTTTTAAGTGGCTTTAGACCTCCAACTATAGGAAAGATAAATGAGAAAGGAGCCAAGTCATTTTGCTATGAAGTCTGCCACCACGTTTACCTTGAGGCAGTGCTTCCCAAGTGATCCCAAACTGATGGCTAAACTTGGCAGGGATCCTAAAGCAGGCCTGTTGTTGAAGACAACGGGCCCCTCTGATAGTAACTTTGCCTCAAGGACTTCCCTGCTGGCCTCACCAGTTTCTTAGACTGCTTAGACAGCTTTCACTCAGGATCTTATTTGCACCATTGATGACTCTCCCACCTGCCTCCCCATTATCTATCACAAACATTTCTTTAGGAAAATTCTTACATGTTTAATTCCCTTTGAGGGGGTTATTGCTGAAAGGACCCAGACTAACAGAAAAAGCATCATGAAGAAATAAGGAGATAAAAGACTTCTGGGAAGATGGCTAAGTGGAAACATCCAGAATCTCATCACCCCAAACTCCTGAATCCCACTGTGAATTGTACATTATTGAAGTTAATATGGTATAAACCCACATTGAAGTGTTAAATCTTTAGGATGTCAACCATAATCCCTGTGGTAACCACGAAGAAAACAGTTGTTATAAAATACACACAAAAAGAAATGAGAAGGTATTTAAAATGTTTTGCAATCCAAAAAAAAAAGCACATAAATATAAAAGAAAACAATGCAGGAAGTAACAAAAAAAAGCCTTAAGTTGCATGGAAAACAGATAGAAAAATGGCAAAAGTAAGTCTCTCCTTATCAGCAATTACTTTAGATGAAAATGGATTAATCTCCAATCAAATGACAGAGCATTGCATAATGGATGAAAACAGTAACAGTAAAAATATGACCCAATTATATGCCCTGTACAAGCAACTCACATTACATCCAAAAACAAAAATATGTTGAAAGTAAAAGTATGAAAAAATTTCATGCAAATACTAATTGAAGAGAGCAAGGATATGCTATTTTAATATCAGACAAAATAGACTTTAACTCAAAAAAGTTACAAGACACAAAGAACATTACATATTAGTAAGATGTCCAATATAGCAAGAAGATACAACAAACATTTATGTACCAACAAACCATCAAAGTCTATGAAGCAAAAACTAACAGAATTAAAGGCAGAAACAGAAAATTCTACAGTGACGATTGGAGTCTTCAATATTCTACTCTTACTATCCTGCAGAAAATCAGACAAAAGATAGATAAGGAAATAGAGGACTTGAAGCCAAGCATGGTGGTGCATGCCAGTAATACAATCACTGAGGAGGCTGAGGCAGGAGGATTGTAAATTTGAGGTCAGCCTGGGCCACATAGTGAGACCCTGTCTCAAAAGACCAAAACCAAAACAAAACAGATTTGAGCACAATAAACCAACTATACCTGTTAGATACATATATGAAACACTATATCCAATGTAATAGAATACACATCCTTCTCAAGTACATATGGGATAGTATTCAAAATAGATCATATGGTAGGCCAAAAATCCTATCAATAAATTTTGAAAGATAGCTGTCATACAAAGTGTCTTCTCTGAACACAAGGGGATGAAGTCAGAAATCAATAATAAAAAGAAAACTGGAGAGCCGGGTGCGGTGCCACACACCTGTAATCCCAGCGGCTTGGGAGGCAGAGGCAGGAGGATCACAAGTTTGAGACCACTCAAGGCAGTCTGTGAAACTTAGCGAGACCCTGTCTCAAAAAGTCAAAAAAAGGGCTGGGGGTGCAGCTCAGTGGTCCAGCAAGCAAAGCCCTGGGTTCAACTCTCAGTAATGTAAAAAAAAAAAAAAAGGAAAACTGGAAAAATCACAAGTTTGTAGAAATTAAACTATATATTTTTGTTCTTGAAGTGCTGGGGATTGAGCCCAGAGCCTTGCATATGCAAAGCACATTCTATACCACTGAGTTATATTCCCAGCCCCAACACACTCAACAACCAATGGATCAAAGGAGAAATCACCAAAGAAATTTGCAAACAGAGATAAGCAAAAACAGAACTACAACATACCAAAACTTAGGAAACGAGCCAAGAGTAGTGCTAAATGGGAATTTATAGCTATAAATAAATGGTTGCATTTAGATGAAAAATATCTCAAATCAACTAACTTTACAACTTGTATAACTTAAAGAAAAACAGAAAATTAACCCCAAAACTAGTAGAAAGAAGGAAATAATAAAGATTAAAGATAACTGAAATAGAGAATATAAAATCAATAGACAAAATTAATAAAGCAAAGCTTATTTTTCAAAAAGATAAATAAAATCAATAAACCTTTAGCTAGATAGACCAAGAAAGAAGACTCCAATTATTAAACTCACATATGAGAGTGGGAATTACTACCAATTTGCAGAAACAGAGGAACAATTATATTAACAATTATATGCCAGTAAACTGGATTACCTAGATGAAATGGACAAATTCTTACAAATACAAATTCTACCAAGATTGAATCATAAAGAAACAGAAACCCTAAGTAGACCTGATTGAATCAGTAATTGAAAACCTCCTAACAAAGAAAAGCCCTAGACCTCATCACTACACCAATAAATTCTACCAAATATTTGAAGAACTAACATTAATCTTTCTTCAATTTTCATAAAAATTAAAGAGGTGGGCCCACGTAACTCATTCTATGAGGATAGCCTTAATCAGATATCAAAGCCGAAAAAGGACTCTACAAGAAAAGAAACCTGCAGATCAGTATCTCTAATGAACATAGATGCAAAAAATCTTCAACAAATTAAATCTAGAATACCTAATTCAGTATGTATTAGGATTATACACCATGATTGAGATGCATTCCTAGAATGAAAGGATGGTTCAACCTATAAGAAATCAATCAACATAATGCCCCACACCAACAAAATGAAAAACAAAATTCATATGACTTTTTCAATTAAGGCCGAATAATCATTTGGCAAAATTAAGACCCTTTTCATGATTTAAAAAAACATGCAACATAGCCGGGCTTGGTGGTGCAGGCCTGTAATCCCAGCAGCTGGGGAGGCGGAGGCGGGAGGATTGCAAGTTCAAGACCAGAGGTGGTCTGCATAACTTAGCAAGACCCTGTCTCAAAAGGTAAAAAAAAAAAAAAAAAAAAAAAAAAAAAAAAAAAAAAAAAAAAAAAAAAAAAAAAAAAAAAAAAGGGCTGGGGGCGCAGCTCAGTGGTCCAGTACTTGCAAAGTATGCAAGCATGAAGCCCTGGGTTCAACACCCAGTACTATAAACAAACAAACAAACATGCAACAAACTAGGAACAGAAGGAAACTATTCAACGTGATAGAATTCATATATGAAAAACCCATAGTGAGTACAACAATATTGACTGGGAAAAGACTAAAACCTTTTCCTCTAAGATGAGGAACAATGCAAGGATGCCCATTTTCACCACTACTATTTAACATATTGCTGGAAGTAGTAGCTAGAGACATTAAATAAGAAAAAGAAATAAAAAGAATCCAAATTGGACAAGAAGTAAATTACCTCTATTTGCAGTTAATATTATATGTAGAAAACCCTAAGTATTCTACAAAAAGTTGTTAGGACTAACTAATAAATTCAACAGTTGAATGCAGTGATGCTAGGAGTTCCACCTACTCAGGAGGCTGAGGTAGGAGAATCATTTGAGCCTAGGAGTACAAGACTTACCTGGGCAACATAGTGTGACCCCATTTCAGAAAAAAAGAAAAGAAAGAAGGAAGGAATGGAGGGAGGGAGAGAGAGGAAGGAATGAAAGGAGGAAGGAAGAAGAAAGAAAAAGAAAAAGAGAAAGAAGAAAGAGAGAGAGAGAGAGAGAAAGCAATCAAGCAAGCAAAATAGCAGGATGCAGCCAGATGCAGTGGTGCACACATCTAATCCCAGGAACTCTGGAGGCTGAGGCAGGAGGGCTGAAAATTTCAGGCCAGAGGCAGCCTGTGCAATTTAGGAAGACCCTGTCTCCAAATAAAAATAAATAGATAAATGGGAGAAGAGTGCATCCTAGTGGTAGAGCAAACTATGAGTGAGGTTCTGAGTTCAACCCCTAAGTACCACATACATTAAAAAGTAGCAGAATGCAAAATCAACACATAAAAGCCAGTTTTCTATCTACCAGCATTGTTGTTTCTAACAGTGAGCAATCCAAAAGGAAATTAATAAAATAATTCCATTTGTAATAGGATAAAAACTTAAATACCTATGAATTAGCCAAACAGATGAAAGACTCATACAGTGAAAACTACAAAACATTGCTAAAGCTGGGTGTGGTGGCTCATGCCTGTAAATCCCAGGAACTTGGGAGGCGGAGGCAGGAGGATCACAGTTTCAAGGCCAGAGGAAGCCTATATAACTTAGTGAGACCCTGTCTCAAGATAAAAAATAAATTAAAAAAGGGACTGGGAGTACAGCCCAGTGGTAGAGCAATTGCAAAGTATATGCAAGGCCCTGGGTTCAAACCCCGAGTATCACAAAAAAAGAAAAAAGAAAGAATGAAAGAAAGAATGAAAAGACAAAAAATTGCTGAAAGAAACTAAAGAAGACACAAACAAATGGAAACCTAGCCCATGTTCACGGCTTGGAAGGCTTAATATTATAAAACTGTCAATACTACCTGAAGCAATCTACAGGTTCAACACAATCTCTATCAAAAATTTAAAGGTATTTTTGCAAAACTACAAAAGTCCATCCTAAACTTCATATGGACTCTTCAGAAGCCCAAATAGCCAAAACAATCTTTAAAAATAAGAACAAAACTGGAAGATTAACACTTCCTGATTTAAAAACTTATTATAAAGTTGTTGTTCTTGTTAGGTGCCGTCAAGTCGAGTCTGACTCATAGCGACCCTATGTACAGCATATCGAAACACTTCCCATTCCCGATTCTGTGCCAGGCACACAATCTTATTTATGTTTAAACCCATTGTTGCAGACACTGTGTCAATCCATCTGGTGGAGAGTTTTTCTTCTGCGCTAACCTGCCACTCTCCCAAACATGATGTCTTTCTCTAGGGATTGATCTCTTCTGACTACATGCCCAAAATATGTAAGATGGAGTCTGGCCATTCTTGCTTCCAAGGAGCACTCTGGTTGCACTTCTTCTAGGACAGATCTGTTGGTTCTTTTGGCAGTCCATGGTATATTCAATAGACATCTCCAGCACCATAATTCAAAAGCATCAATTCTTTTCCTGTCTCCTTTGTTCAATGTCCAGCTTTCACAACCATATGATACAACTGAAAATACCATGGCATGAGTCAGACACACCTTTGTCTTCAATGTGACATCTTTGCTTTTCAATACTCTAAAGAGATCTTTTGCCACAACTTTTCCTAGAGCAATGTGTCTTTGATTTCTTGACTGCTGCTTCCATGGGTGTTGATTATAGAGCCAAACAAAGCAAAATCTTGGACAACCTCAATCTTTTCTCCATTTATTGTGAAGTTGCATACTGACCCAGTTGTAAGGATTTTTGTTTTGTTGATATTTAGTCGCAACCCATATTGAAGGCTATAATCTTTGATCTTCATCAGTAAATGTTTTAAATCCTCTTCACTTTCAGCAAGCAGAGTAAAGTTACAGTGCCCAAAATGCATGATACTGGCATGTAAAGTGACATATAGACCAATGGAATAGAGCTCCTAGAAATAAACCCTCATATCTATGGTGAGATGATATTCAACAAGGGGGCCAAAAACATTCAATGAGGAGCAATCTTTTCAACATATATAATTCTGGGAAAACTGATATCCACATACCAAAGAATGAAATTGGGCATTTATACCACATACAAAAATTAACTCAAAATGGATCAAAGACTTAATTATAATACGTAAAACTATAAAACTGTTAGACAAAAAACATGGCAGAATTTCCCTGATGTTGGATTTGGCAATGATTGCTAACCAAGGTTGGCCTGGTTAGTCCTTGGATGGGAGACCACTTGGGAATACCAAGTGCTACAAGCTAGGGAGAAGGACCTGGCGATCCACTCCCAAAACAATCCACCATTGAAAACCCTATGAATAGCAGAGAAGCACTGATAATAGTTCTGGGCATGGCACAGTACTGGGAAATGTTTCATTGTGTTGTACATAGGGTCACTATGAGTCGGACCCGACTCACAGCAGCCAACAAAAAAAATAACAACATATGACACGGAATACAGGCAACAAAAGAAAAAAAATAGATTGGTTTTTAGGACAATTTTAAATTTCTGTGCATCAGGAGACACTATTAATAGAGTAGAAATGCAATGCACTGTATGAAAGAAAATATTTGCAAATCATATCTTGAGTAAAGGATTACTATTTAGAACTTATAGAAAACCAAAACTCAACTTCAATTTTTAAAAATGAACAAGTCAATTCAAATATGAGCAAAGTAGTTAACTATATATTTTGTCAAAAAGTATATAAAAATGACTGAGAAAGCACATTAAAAAGTGCTCAACATAAACCAGGCATGATAGTGCATGCCTGTAATCCCAGCAACTTGGGAGGTGGAAGCAGGAGGATCACAGGTGTGAGACCAGAGGCAGTTTGTATAACTTAGTGAGACCCTGTCTTAAGATAAAAAGTTTTTGTTAAAAAAGTGGGCTGAAAGTGCAGCCCAGTGGTAGAGTACTCGCAAAATATATGTGAGCCCCTGGGTTCTATTCACATGTACTGCAAAAATAAATAAATGATAAATAAGAAAAAAAAGTGCTCTTCATCACTAAACATTAAGAAAATGCAAATTAAAACTATAATGAGATACCACTTCATACCCACTATGATGGCCCCTATAAAAAATACCCAGTAAGCCAGGCATAGTGGCACACACCTGTAATCCCAGCACTCAGGAGGCAGAGGCAGGAGAGTGGATGGGAGTTCAATGCCAACCTGGTCTACACAGAGAGTCCCAGACCGGCCTGCGCTACACAGTGAGACCCCAATTTTAAAAAGTAGTAATCATAGTAATAAGATGAAGAAGAAGAAGGAGAAGGAGGAGGAGGAGAAAAAACAAAAACTCAGAAAATAATACGTATTGGTGAGGATGTTGAGAAATTAGAAACTTTGTGGATTGTTGTGAATGCAAAATAGTACAGCTGCTGTGGAAAACAGTTTGGCAGTTGCTCAAAAAATTAACAATAATTACTATGTAATCCTGAGGTTCCATTTCTGGATATACCCAAAAGAATTGAAAGCACTCTTTAAATATTTGTGTGCCCATGTGGTGGCATACAAAAGTTGTGGTACATGTTCTCACTCATATGTGGGAGTTGAATCAAAATTATAAGAAGGAAAAATCCTATTCAAAGATTGGATCAAAATAAAAGGGAAAAAAAAGCTAAGAATGGTGTCAATATAAATGGTCTAGAAAATGCATGCAATTGTTCTGACAAGATAAAAACAAAGTTCACTACAGGAAAAGTTTCTATCTTAAACAGAACTGGAACCCAAGGACATATAGAAAAATATTACCAAGTAAATGACAGAGAAGACTTAGATGGGGGCGGGAGACAGGGGGAAGAATACAAGAGGGTAAGGGGGAACCTATATGAATAATGTACATCAAAATGCATATATGGAAATGTCACAATGAAAAACATGTCAGAATGAATCACATTAAGGTGTACATTAAAAAATTTCCAATTAAAAAAAATTTTGTGGTGGCACCTGCTTATAATCCCTGCACTCAGAAGGCTGAGGCAGGTTGATCCTTAGGTTGAAGCCATCCTAGTCTACATAATGAGACTCTGTCTCAAAAACAAACAACAACAACAAAAAAAAAAAAAAAGAAACAAAACAAAAAAAGAAAGGAAATTCTGACCTATGCCACACTGAGGATGAGCCTCACAGACAAATATACCAAGTAAAATCAGCCAATAGCAAAGAAACAAATACTTTATGATTCTACTTACATAAGGTAGTTGTTGTTAGGTCAGGATCTGACTCATGGTGACCCTATGTGCAACTGGTGAAATACTATTATTGTGTTTCTCTGCTATTTGTAGGGTTTTCAATGGCAGACTCCTTTCTTGTTGTGGTTTTTGTTTTTGTTTTCGGGGGCAGTGGGTTGCCCGGTCCTTCTCCCAAGCCTACAACACCTGATATTCCCAGGCAGTCTCCCATCCAAGTACTAACCAGGCCTGACCCTGCTTAGCTTCCGAGATCTGATGGGATCAGAAGCCACAGTGGTACGGCTGCAGGCATATGGTAGTTAGCATAGTGAAAATTACAGAGAAAGAAAGTAGGATGGTATTAGCCAAAGGTCGGGGGGAGATTGGAAGGGTGTTACTGTTTCGCAGGTATAGTTTCAGTTTTGCAAGTTGAAAAGAGTTGTAGAGATGGAAGAAAAGAGTTCCAGAGATGAAGTTCTGATGATGGTTGCACAACAGTATGAATGTACTTACTATCATGGGTAAAGATGATAAATTTTATGTTAAGTTTATTTAACTACAATTTTTAAAAAATTGGAAAAAGAGAAAAGAGGAGAAAATGCTGAGGAAATGTGGAGGGGAAAGTAGGCTGAACCAAGAAAACTGGTTTTAGCTTCTTGTGATTTTCAGTTTGTGTTGAAACAGTAGTTAGATGTTTTATCCAACAAAGAAAGATTTTAGTGGAGAGTGATATTTAAAAGCCATTTTAGGAAGGTTTTGTCTTTTGTTTATCATCTTTCTGTTTCATTTTTATAAAGATGGCATAAAGAAGGCTAAACATTCTCATTATATAATTGTGGAGTACATATTTAAATTTAAAACTCTCATAATTAAACAAGTAAAGAGAAAATGTTACTTTGATCTGATTCTCTGGTGCTTCAATATCTAACAGTTCTTTTGTTAATTTGGGTTGTAATGAGCAATCACTTCACAGAAGAGGAAAAATAAAAAAACGTTCTACTTCTATAATAATTTTAAAATGTATTCTAAAATTACATGATATGGTGATATTTTGAAAAGATTACTCTTGACTTCCACTTCTGGTAATGTTGTACCAACTCTTCTGCTGAAGACAGCTGAGAAAATTAGACAAAATATATTTTTAAAAAATTGAGTGTTGCTGGGCGCAGTGGCACATGCCTATAATCCCAGTGGTTTGGGAGGTGGAGGCAGGAGAATTGCAAGTTCGAGGCCAGAGGCAGTCTGCATAATTTAGCGAGACCCTGTCTCAAAAAGTAAAAAAATGGGCTGAGGGTGCAGCTCAGTGGTCCAGCACTTGCAGAGCATGCAAGTGCAAGGCCCTGGGTTCAACCCCCAGTACCACACACACAAAAAAAAGTTGCATGTGGTGCCCACGCCTGTAATCTCAGCTCTAGGGAACCCGGGACAAGAGGATCTTGAGCTCAAGGCCAGCCTGGGCTACATAGTAAGACGCTGCCTCAAAAAACCAAACACACACACACACACACACACACACACACACACACACACACACACACGCATGCATGGTGGCCTGGACTGGGACGGTAGTGACAATGGGGCTAAGAGATGGTTAGATTCTGTCTGGCTGCATTCTGAAGGTGCAGCTGACAGCTTTGCTCATGAATTTGTATGCCCAGTATGAGGGAATGAGAGCAGTCAGGACAACTCCAGCCAAGTGTGGTACGCATACCGTAGTCCCAGCTCCTTGGCAGGGTGAGGCAGGAGACTTGCTTGGTCCCAGGAGTTTGAGACCAGCCTGGGCAACATAATGAGATCCCATCTCAAACTTAAAAAAAAAAAAAAAAAAGTGTCTCCACATGTGTAGCCTGAGTAATAAGAAGAACAGATCGTCATGGTATCACATATCTGTAATCCTGGCACTTGGGAGGCTGAGGCAAGAGGATCGTAAGTTTGAAACCAGCTTGAGCTATATAATGAGTCTGTCTCACATACACCCACATCAACCCCACACCTTCCCATATATACACACATGTGTATGCAGTGGGATAAATGAGTTCTGGGTAAAAGTTCAGGATAGACTGTAATTTGGGGATTCAGCAGCTTAAAGACACTATTTAAAGCCATAGGACTGGATGAGATCACCGCCAAGGGAGAAGTACATGTAGATGAAGGAGGTAAATGCTTATTCAACTCGCAATATTCTCTGAGAAAAAATAAAGTAAAAAGGATCCTGAGAAAACCTTATTCCTGGGGCTCAGGTGGACAGGGGCTGAGCCTAAGGCTGAAGCTGAAGAACTGAAAACCAGCCCCCTGCCACCAAATTGAGCCTTGCATCATAAAACAGCAAGCACAAACTACTGCTGGAAAAGCAGAAGAGATAGAGAGAGACCCCTGCTTTGGTGCAACCATGCAGGGACTATTGAATGCTGAGGCTCAGGAACACTAAGAAAAACTCTCCAGATTCCAGGTTTCAAACTAGGCACAAGGAAGCAGTCACTAGCCATGGAAGAATTTGAAGTCTATGGTGCAATGAAGGTAACAATGTTGTTGTTGTTGTTGTTCGGTCCCGTTGAGTTGTTTCCGACTCATAGCAACCACCATAGGGTTTTCAACGCCTGATTATTTTGGGATTGCTTCAGGAATGGATTGTCAGATCCTTCTCCCATTTTGGGGGATACTGGGGATCAAACTCAGGAAAGCACTCTACCAACTGAGCTATAAACCCCAGCCCATGAAGATAACTATAGCAACAACAAAATTCAAACCTGTCTCAACTACTCACTAAGTTGACTTTACTCCATCAAATGCCCTGACAAGAGAAGACAGAAGACTAGAAAATGACTTCCCAGCATAATATATACTGTTCTTTTCACATACAATGGCCAACATAACATGAAAAAATTCTACAATTCACAAAGGTGACTCATTATCAGAACATTAGGTTGTTAACAGATCCAGACCCAGAGTTGGCTTACATGTGGGAGATATGAGTTTATAATCTTAGCTCTTACATTTGGTTCTATGATCCATTTTGAGGCAATTTTTGTTTGGTTTAAGGTGGGGCTCCAAACTTGATTCTTTTGAATGAGGCTATCTAGTTGTTAAAAAGACTGTTCTTTCCCCCATAGAGTTATCTGTGCACCCCACAGAATTTTTTTTTTTTTTTTGCTGTACTGGGGGTTGAACCCAGGGCCTCGAGCCTGCATGCTCTGCAAGTGCTGGGCCACTGAGCTGCGCCCTCAGCCCATTTTTTTACTTTATTTGAGACAGAGTCTTGCTAAATTACGCAGACTGCCTCTGGTCTCGAACTTGTGAACCTCCTGCCTCCGCCTCCCGAGCCATTGGGATTACAGGCGTGCACCACCGCGCCCGGCTTGCACCCCACTGAATTTTAACTTTTGTTTATATCTTTCATTTCTATTTGGCTTATTTACAAGTGTGCAAAATTGGTTTTAATACTTTCTCATTTTCTATAGATATTGTCAAACATCACTTTTATTTCTTTAAACATAGAATGGATTTGTTTTGTAATTCATATTTTGTAAACTAATGTTTAGATCTTTGTGAGTCTGTTTCTCTTGTTTCCTTTTGGCCTGCTTACTTTTGAATAGTAGCCATACATTGTGGGTGAAAAATTATTTGTAGGGATTCTTTGAGACATAGTATGAAAATCTCTTCTTTCAGAAAGAATTTCCCTGGGTGTCGAGCATCCAAGAACTTCAGCCCACAAACAATTTTTCCAAAAAATTTATAGCCTGGAGACATCTCAGATGATGTGAATTTGGGCTTCTCATCCACAGGAGAGTTGACTTATGTCTACAACTTCTCAGAGACTTTCCCTACCTCTGCCCTGGTGTGGGAATGAAGTAAGGGCTATTCTGTTTTATCCTTACACTAAGGATCTCATTTTATGCAGGAATGATCTAACATCCCTCACTGCAGTTAATCCCAGGGCTTTCTCTTTTCCCACCCATATCTTCTTATTATTAGATGCCACGGAGTCAGTGTCCAACTTCTAGTGACCCTATGTACAATAGGTAAAACACTATTATTAGTGCTTCTCTGCTATTCATAGGGTTTTCAGAGGCTGATTTTTTTCTTGGGTGGGGGGAGTGGGTTGCCAGGTCCTTCTCCCAAGCCTACAGCACCTGGTGTTCCCAGGAGGTCTCCTATCTAAGTACTAACCAGGTCTGACCCTGCTTAGCCTCTGAGACCTGATGGGATCAGACACCACAGTGGTACAGCTGCAGTCATCCCTGTCTTAGAGGCATTTAAACTTGCTTAGATTTACAAATGCTGTCTGACAAGAGCAGCTTCTCAGTATTCTAGCTTTTCTAAGACATTTTACATTTTTTTTATCTTGAAATAATTTCAAGTTTAGAGAATAGCCACAAGAATTGTTTCAAGAGTTGGGGGCTGTAACATTAAGATGTACATTAAAAATTTCTAATAAAAAAAAGAAAAGAAAAATCCTACCCAGCCACATATACAGAAAGCCCCCTATAACCAAAGTTCTAAATCCACAGATTCAACCAAGAGTGGATCAAAAAAAAAAAAAAAAAAAAAAAAGAGTTGGGCGCTGTGGTGCATGCTTGCTGTAAGCCCAGTTACTCAGGAGTCTGAGGCAGGAGAATTGGAAATCCAAGCCCAGCAGCAGCCTGTGCAATTTAATGAGACCTTGTTTCAAAATAAAAAATAAAAAAGGTGCTAGGGGTGCAGGTCAGTGGTAGAGCGCTTGCCTAACATGTGTGAGGCCCTGGGTTCAATGCCCCCAGTATTAGGGAGAGAGAGGGAAGAGAGAGAGAGAGAGAGACAGAAAGGGGGGGGGAGAGAGAGAGAGAGAGAAGTTTTAAGAATTTATGTGTGCTCTTCACTTAGATTGTCCAATTAATATTATGCTGTAAACATTATATCTCTCTTCCTCTTTATCTATATTTCTTCTGATACCTCATTATCCTGTTAGTACAGATGGCCCTCAGTGATGGTTCCACTTACTTTTTTTTAACTTCATGATGATGCAAAAGTGATATGCATTCAGTAGAAAGTGTACTTTGAATTTTGGATTTTGATCTGTTCTCAGGTTAGTGATATGCAGCATGATGCTCTCTTGTGATGCTGGGCATCAGCATCAAGCCAAGCTCCAGCTGGCCACACAATCATAACAGTAAACAGCCATACTCTACTGTGGCCTGTGTTGCTAAGCTATGACATTTGGTAGGTTAGATGTGTTTTGACCAATGATATTTTTGATGTAAGATAGGATTATTGGGCTAACTCCATCATAAATTGAGGAACAATAGACTTATTCCCTAAAAAACAAGGACACTGTCCTACAAAACTACAGCATAACTATCAAACTCAGAAAGTTAACCTTAATATAATATTATCATCTAAGCCACACATATCTTTTAAAGTTCACTGGGCATCCCAAGAAAGTCCTTTACAGTCTAGAATCCAATCCAAGATCCCCTACAGAATTTGGCTATCTTAGTTTTTCCTCTCTTCAAGCCAAAACAGCCTCTCAGTCTTTTCTTGTGTTTTGTAACTTTGATAATTTTGAAGAATATAAACAGTTATTTTATAGAATGTTACTTAATTGGGATTTCTATTTCATCATGATTTGATTCAAGCTCTGTACCTTTAGAAGAAATATCAGCTGGGCACAGTGGTGCACGCCTATAATCCCAGCGACTCAGGAGGGACAGGCAGGAGGATCGTAAGTTCGAGACCAGAGGCAGTCTGCATAGTTTAGTGAGATCCTGTCTCAAAAAAGTAAAAAAAATGGGCTGAGGGTACAGCTCAGTGGTACAGCACTTGCAAAGCATGCAAGCGTGAGGCCCTGGGTTCAACCCTCAGTACCACACACACACACACAAAAAAGAAATAGCATGTGATGATACCCTATTGTGTCCTTCCCAGTGCATTCATTATGTCAAGGGAGGCACATTTTGATTTGTCTTGTGACTAGTGGTGTTAACCCCTATCACATGATTAAGATATATCTGCTATATTTTGCCACTATAGAATTTCTTTATTTTACTGTAAGGTAAAGCTTTCTGTACTCTCCTATTTATTTAGTTAATTATTCATATCAGTATGGATTAATACACTCCTGCGGCTGCGGTTTAGCTCAGTTGGTAGAGTGCTGTCATGTGTACTCTGAAGCCCTGGGTTTGATCCCTAGCACCATAAAAATGGGAGAAGGACCACACATCCCACTCTTGAAACAATTCTGAAAAACAATCAGCCATTGAAAACCTGATGAATAGCAGAGAAGCACCGACAAAGTACCAAGCATCGTACCATGTCTGGGAGTGTTTTGTTCTGTTGTACAGAGTCACTATGAATCAGACCTAACTCCATGGTACCTACCAACAACATTTTATTCAGTGAGTTAAAAATCTATTTATTTATTATAGTTTTTATTTCAGATCTTTTAAAAAATATTTGTTTTTTATTTGTTTATTTGTTGTTTTTGATACAGGATCTCACTATGTAGCCCTAGATGGCCTGGAGAACATTTTTTGTAGCCCAGATCGGCCTAGAACTCAGAATCCTATTGCCTCAGCCTTTCAAGGACTGGAATTACAGGCATGTGCCACCATGCCAACAAAATCTTTTTTGAAATTTTTAATAGACACACAAAAATTGTGAATGTTTTTGGGGTAAAATCTGATATTTCATTACATTTATATAATATGCAATAATCATTTTTTTGTGTTGGGAACAATCAAAGTCCTCTCTACCAGCTATTTTGAAATACACAATTGTTTTCAACCATAATTATCCTACTGTACTATAGAATATTAGAAGTTATTCCTCCCATCCAAGTGTACCCCTGTACTGATTGAACATCCTGTACTGATTGAACATTTCTACCCTCCACTAGCCTTCTCAGCCTCTGAAAACTGTATACTTTCCTTTTTTTGGGGGGGGAGGTACTGGGGGTTGAACTCAGGGCCTCGAGCTTGCATACTTTGCAAGTGCTGTACAACTGAACTGTACCCTCAGCCCACTTGTTTACTTTTTGAGATAGGGTCTCCCTAAATTACACAGACTGCCTCTGGTCTCGAACTTACAATCCTCCTGCCTCTGCCTCCTGAGCTACTGTGATTACAGGTGTGCGCCACAGCACCTGGTTCTGTATTCTTTACTTTTATGAAATCAACCTTCTCTAGCTTCCATTAGAACATGTGGTATTTGACTATCCATGCATGGCTTATTTCTCTTAACATAATATCCTTCATGCTCATTCATATTGCCAAAAATAATAGGATTTCATTCTTAATTGTGGAATAATATTTCATTGTGTATATTACCACATTTTCCTTATCCATTCATCTATTACTGGACAAGTAATTTGATTATCTAGGCTATTGTAAATAGTGCTGCAATCAACAGAAATGCAGTATCTCTTCAACAATTATTATTATTTTGCTGTACTATGGGGCTGACTTCCACATGTCTGTTGGTTTACTGTACTTGTGTGTTGGTATGAGGCTGAAAGCTATGCTACCGGTATCTCAGGTAGGGTCACCCATAGTGGACAGGTTTCAGCTGAGCTTTCAGACTAAGACAGACTAAGACAGACTAAGACAACTGACTGGAAGAGATGCATATTTGTGCCTGTTCCCAAGAAAGGGGCTCCAACTGAATGTGGAAACTATTGAACAATATCATTAATATCACATGCAAGCAAAATTTTACTAAAGATAATTCAAAAATGACTGCAGCAGTATATAGACAGGGAACTGCCGGAAAATCAAGCCGGTTCAGAAGAAGTTGGGGAACTAGGGACATCATTGCTGATGTCAGATGGATATTAGCCAAAAGCAGAGAATATCAGAAAGATGTCTATCTATGTTTTATTGACTATGCAAAGGCATTTGACTGTGTGGATCATAACAAACTATGGATAACATTGTAAAGAATGGGAATACCACAGCAGCTAATTATAATCATGAGGAATCTGTACATGGAGCAGGAGGCAGTCATTCAAACAGAACAAGGAAACACTACTTGGTCTAAAGTTGAGAAAGGAGTGCATCAGGGCTATATCCTTTTGTCATATCTCTTCAGTTTCTATGCTGAGCAAATAATCTGTGAACCTGGACTTTATGAACAAGAATGTGGCATCGACATTGGAGGAAGACTCATCAACAACCTGCATTGTGCTCATGACACAACTCTGCTTGCTGAAAGTGAAGAAGATTTGAAACATTTACTGACGAAGATCAAAGAACATAGCCTTCAGTATGGATTGCGACTAAACATCAACAAAACAAAAATCCTCACAACTGGGTCACTATGCAACTTCACAATAAATGGAGAAAAGATTGAGATTGTCAATGATTTTACTTTACTTGGTTCTACAATCAACACTCATAGAAGTAGTAGTCAAGAAATCAAGATGCATTGCTTTGGGGAAAGCTGTGGCAAAAGATCTCTTTCAAGTACTGAAAAGTAAAGACATCACATTGAAGATGAAGGTGCACCTGACTCATGCCCTGATATTTTCAGTCACATCAAATGGCTGTGAAAGCTGGACACTGAACAAGGAAGACAGGAGAAGAATTGATGCTTTTGAATTATGGTGCTAGAGACAAATATTGAATATACCATGGACTGCCAAAAGAACCAACAGATCTGTCCTAGAAGAACTGCAACCAGAGTGCTCCTTGGAAGCAAGGATGGCTAGACTGCATCTAATGTATTTTGGACATGTGGTCAGGAGGGACCAATCCCTGGAAAAGTACACCATGTTTGGGAGAGTGGCAAGTCAATGATAAAAAGGAAAACCCTTCACCAGATGGATTGACAGTGTCTGCAATAATGGCCTTAAACATAAATAAGATTGTGTGCCTGGCACAGAATCGGGAGTGTTTCATTCTGCTGTACACAGGGTTGCTCTGAGTTGGACCCGACTTGACAGCACCTAACAACAACAAAGGGGCTGAACCCAGATTCTTGTGCATATTTCATAAGAGCTTTACCACTGAGCTGCACCTCCTGCCCATTTAAAAATTTTTTATCTTGAGATTGGGTCTTGCTAAGTTACACAGGCTGCCTCCGACCTCAAACCTGCAATCCTCCTGCCTCCACCTCCCAAATTGCCAGGATTATAGGTGTGAGCCACCATGCCCAGCTTTTTCTTTCTTTCTCTCTCTTTCTTTCTTTCTTTTTTTTTTTCTTTTTTCTTTCTTGTGGTGGTTTGGATAGTTTGACTTGCTCCTCTCCAGTTGGAATACACTGTATTTCTTTCATTTGTCTAATTACTCTGGCTCAGGTTTCCAATGCTGTACTGAACACAAATGGTAAAAATGGACATCCTTGTCTTGTTCCAGATCTTAGAGGAAATACTTTCAAGTTTTCCCCATTCAGTGTGATGTTAGCTGTGGGTCTTTCAAATATGGCTTTAAGTATGTTGAGGTATGTTTCTTTTAAACCTAATTTATTGACAGTTTTTATGACTTTTATAGAAGGGTTTTTTTGCATCTATTGAGATGATCATGATTTTTGTACTTTGTTGTGTTGGTGAGATGTATTGCAGTTATTGATTTACATATTTAATCTATCCCTATATCCGTGGGATAAATCCCACTTAATCCTGGTATATGATCTTTCTGAAATGTTTGATTTGATTTACTGGTATTCTGTTGAAAGCTTTTGCATCCAAATCCATCAGGGGTATCTGTAATTTTCTCTTCTTTTTTCTTTTCTTTCTCTGTGTGCTTATGTGTGTGTCCTTGTCTGGTTTGGGTATAAGAGTAATACTGATCTTGTAGCATGAGTTTGAAAGAATTCTCTACCTTAATGGAATCCTATGTCTGGAAGTGAAAGGAGAGTAACTACCATCATAAAGACACAGAATGTATAAACTCATGGCAGAGGAGATACACAAGTGAGAAAGGGAAAGGAATTGATCCTTATCACTTCAGAAACCCACTGCGCCACGAAGATTAACAATAAGAGAGGAAGAAAGGAACAAAGGATATACAAAACTGGAAAACAACTAACAAAATTACAAAAGTAGGTTGTTACCTATCGATAATAACCTTGAATGTAAAATGGATTAAATTCCCTAATTATGTGGGGGGAAAAAAAAGACCCAGTTATAGGTTCCTAACAAGAAACTCACTTTGCCAGTAAAGACACAGATAGACTGACATGGAAAGAATGGAAAGAGGTATTCTGCCCACTCCAAAGGGATCTTGCCATTTCTCAACTCCTGTCCAGTGTACTTTCTTGGCCACTCTAGCTTGTTGTGGCTCCTTTTTGTGGAAGGGGCAAGCAACAGGCAGCTGTGTTTTGCCATCTTCCTGACATCGTTGTTGTTAGGTGCCATTGAGTGGGGTCCAACTCATAGTGACCCTCATAGGGTTTACAATGGCTGATTGCTTCAGGAGTGGATTTCCAGGTCCTTCTCTCATTTTTGCAGTGCTGGGGATCCAACTCACGGCCTTAGAGAGTGTGGAGCAGCACTCTACCAACAGAGCTAAGCCCCAGCTCATTGCTGACATCACTTCTCTGAAATATTATTCTGATGCTCAAATTGTTTCAGATAAAGCCAGTGTGAGCACCTTTATCCTGATTTCTATATCCTTTAGAAAAATTTCCATCAATTCTTGGGCAGTTTCTAACTTTGTCTATTTTGTATTTTTCCTATGCTAGCTCTAGAATCATCTACTTCTCCATGGACCACTGCTACCTGTTAGTGGAAACTGATTTTCAGGAATCAAGATATGGACTTTAGGTGTTCCCATTGCTGCTGACGTATCATTGCAGCTAGGCCCCCCTAGGGCTAGAGCTTATAAATATATGCATGTAAATACCTCAAATGCACACACCTACCCACCTATCTAAGTTTATTTTCATATTTGTCTACATATATTTCTAAAAGCCAAAAAATTTATCCAGATACCACCAATTCCAACCCAATACTATAGGATTTACTGTAGCTTTTCCTCTTTCTATCTTCATAAATCTATTCTGTGCCTGTGAACAGGCTGGCTTTTTTGTGTTTTATTCC
>VMDO01026001.1:0-27425 GCA_007922755.1 Pedetes capensis | reverse complement strand
TTTTTTTTTATTTTTTATTTTTTTTTTTTTTTTTTTTTTTTTTTTTTTTTTTTTTTTTTTTTTTTTTTTTTTTTTTTGTGGTACTGGGGGTTGAACCCAGGGCCTTGCACTTGCATGCTTTGCAAGTGCTGGACCACTGAGTTGCACCCCCAGCCCATTATTTTATTTTATTTTTTATTTTTATTTTTTTACTTTTTGAGACAGGGTATCATTAAACTAGAGGCTGACCTTATGATCCTCCTGCCCCCACCTCCCCAGTCACTGAGATTACAGGCATGTGCCACCATGCCTCACTTGTCTCTTGGCATTTTCAAGGTATTATCTGTTTGTGATGTGTTTAAACAATGAAAAATACCACATAAATTTAAACAGAACCTCTTCGGATTCTATCAAATAAAAAATACATCATTAATATTATATAATGACTTTTTCAACAATAGATTTCTATTTATGCAGCTAATTGGTTATAGAAATGGAGATAGAGGTATGACAAAATATATTTTTGTATAAAAATCTGTATACTTTCTAAAGATCTTACTGTATTTTTTATTTAAAATTAAAATTTTGTAATTTCTCAAATCTTCATGGAAAGAATATTTTAATATTCTAAACCTTTTAATATAAAAATGAGATTTGATAATAAATTAGGAAGTTTCAATCATTACATAAATTTTTACTGATTTATTTTAATTTTAGGTATAGATTAACTCACTGCTTGAAAATAACAAAGGATGTCAGAGTGAAAATGACCTTATATCTCATTGCTATACCTCCTGGTTTATTCTGCTAATTTTTATATGGTGTACCAGGTTTCTATCACTCTGACATATACCTGAGGTGGTAGTTGTTGTTGTTAGGTGCCCTTGAGTCCATGTCTGACTCACAGCGACCCTATGTACAACAGGTGAAACACTATTGTCAGTGCGTCTCTGCTGTTCATAGGGTTTTCAATGGCTCATTGCTTTTTTGGGGGAGGAATGGGTTGCCTGGTCCTTCTCCCATGTCTACACTACCTGGTGTTCCCAGGCAGTCTCCCATTCAAGTACTAACCAGGCCTGATCCTACTTAGCTTCTGAGATCTGATGGGATTGGAGGCCACAGTGGTATGGCTGCAGACATACCTGTGGTAGACAACTAATAAACAGAAAATTTCTATTTTAACTCACAGTTTCAGAGGTTCCAGTCCATGATCGGTTGGCCTTGTAGCTTTTATGTCTGTCATGAGGCAGCACATATGGTGAGAATGTGTGGCAGAGCAAAATTACTCATTTCATGATTAGAAATGGAAATAAAGTGACAATAAGTGGCCAGAAACTATGATCTTTTGAGGGGACATACTCTACCATGACCTAAAGATCACCCTCACAGCCCTATTTCTTAAAGTTTCCATAAGTTCCCAATAGAGTTACATCAGGGACAAATGCTTTAGTATATAAACCTGGGGGGATACTTAAGATTCAAACTAACACTTTACCCCTGGCCCTCAATTGTTCATGTCTATCTCACAATGCAAAAAACACTCAGCCAATCCTCAAGAATCCTTAAAGTCTTATATGTTCAAATACAAAGTATCCTTTGACAGCTGGGGATATAGCTCCATGGTAAAGTGCTTATGTAGCATGTGATCCTCAGCAGTTCTTCAATAAGAAAACCCACAATGTCTCCTTTGAGACTTGAAACAAACTCTTAGCTGTAAGCCTGTATAAAAACTACAATTATAAGATACATACTTCCAAAGTACAATGATGGGACAGGCACAGGGTAACATTCCTATTCCAAAGGGGAGAATAGGAGAATAGCAAGGAGGGTTGGGCTGAAGTAAGAACAAAACCCAGCAGGGCAAACACAGTTCCATGTGTGATATCTGGGGCACACTGTGATGGAATGTGGGCTCTCAAGGGCTTAGGCAACCCTACTCCTGCAACTTTACTCTTTGCAACCCAGATTGTCATGTTCTTGGGCTAGCTTTGTATGCTTCTAGCAGTATTTCTCAACAGTTATTCCATGTTGCTGTAATCTGTAAATTCTTGGGATGTCCACTACTGCTTTAGTTTCATTCTCACAGTGCCATTCATTGTCCCACAAGGGGATGCTTGCAATGATTCCAACCCCCACAATACCCTGGATGGCTTCATAGACTTTCCTTTGAAGTCTTGGTGGAAGCCTGCCTGATCCCATTACTATTACATTTTGCATGTCTGTTAAACCAACATCATATAGGTGACACCATGTTCCTCTGCCAGCCTACTTTAGCCCATGTCTGAAGCTGCCTGTTGGTGCCTTGCTGACTCCACACTGGGGAATGAATCTCTGGTCACTTTCGGGCATGAAGTATTCCCAAGGGTTATTTTCACAAATGAAAAATTTTGAAACAAATCTATCCCTCTGTATCTTTGAGACTGTGATGGGTGGAGGATTGTCTTTACAAATTCCTGACGTTTCTTCAAGGCATCCTTCCTATTTTCCTGGGCAAAGCATTTGGGTTATTTTTATGGATGCTAGTCTCTTTAGGCCTGCAGTCATAGCCCTGTGGCATCTGATTCCATCAGATCTCAGAAGCTAAGCAGGGTTGGGCCTGGTGAGTACTTGGATGGGAGACTGCCTGGGAACACCAGGTGCTGTAGGCTTGGGAGATGGACCCAGCAACCCACTCTCAAAAATCAATCGGCCATTGAAAACCCCACAAACAGCAGAAAAGCACTGACAATAGTGTTTCGCCTGTTGTACGCAGGGTCACTATGAGTCAGATACCGACTGGGTGGCAAGTAACAACAACAACAAAGTCTCTTTAGCAACTGCACCCTCCTTAACTAAAATTTTATATGTGTTCCTTTTCTAACCAAGCTGCATTTTTTTCAAATCTTTTTGCCCTACTTCTGTATAGGATGACCTGTAGTCCAATTTCCAATAGAATCTTCATTTTCATCTGAAACCTCATGGGCAAACTTTACCCTTTGTATTCCTATCAACATTGTTTTTGAGCTCTCAACAGAATTGCTTGTCAAGCTCCACTGATAGCATTCTAGACTTTCTGTAGCCTACTCCTTGAAACTTTTCCAGATTCCTTCCATAACACAACTCAAAAGGCTTTTCTGTTGTCAGATATATTGAATAACAAAAAATGCACACATGTCTATTACTTTTTGAGGTTGAATTGATTTTTTTTTTTTTTTTGGCATTCTCTCTAATTACAGCAGCAACTCCACTTCATGGTGCTAATTTCCTAGGTACTCCTCAATCCAGCCAGATTGACAATGAAAATTAATCATCATATATGGACAAAATTCTAGCATTTACTGCCAACTATGTAACTATAATTCACATAATTGTTTAATAGAAGCATTACATGTAAAGAATTTTGTGTTCACTATCATCTGTTAAATGACTCCTTCATTCCATATGTTTATTTCAGTATTTGTCTTAATATACAGAGGTTTTTGGTTAAATGGCACTTATTTTTCCCTTAGAAGGGCTCACGGGTGATATAGATGACAAGATAGTATAGATGATATGCTTTGTCTGCTTGGATATGTAGGCTTTTTTTACTTCTTCTATCGTTGCACAATATTGGCATGGTATGGTGGCGGGGAATGTTTCATCCTGTTATACATAGGGTCACTACAAGTCAGACCTGACTCAATGGCACCTAAAAATGGCGCCTAACAATAACAAGTGTATTGAACATTTTGTGCAAAATTTGCCTGGAATTTAATATTATTTAATCATTTTAGACATATTCTTCCATTTTGAGAATACTTTCCTTTTAGTATTTTTCCCTTATTTTTAAACCTATTTACACATGGAGCTTAAATTCATCTACTTGTATTTTCAAATGTCAATGATATCTATATCATTCCAACTGTACCTAGTTTATTTTCATCTTTAATGTTATTTTAATCTCCAATGTGCTTTCTTAGATTCTTATTTTTCTTTTGTTTATTTATATATTTATTTATTTATTTATTTAAGGAATGGAGCTTGAACCCAGGGCCTCCTGCTTGCATGCTTTGCAAGTGCATGCCACTGAGCTGCACCCTCAGCCCATTTTTTTTTTTTACTTTTTTGAGACAGGGTCTTTGATCCTCCAGCCTCCTCCTCCTTAGTTCCTGGGATTACAGGCATGCATCATTGTGCCTGGCCTCTTATTTTTTTTTAAATTGTTTAATAAGATATTTGATGTCTTGTGTACTAAATTCATATTTTCATAGAGTTTTAGTGCAAAACAATTGTGGTGAACATATGTATTTCTATTATTTGGATTATGTTTCTTTCTCTAACCTGCATTCTTGGCTTTTGCATTCCACATATTTTTTCTTTCTCTAGAATTTTCTTTTTCTAGGGAAATATTTCCCATTTATATGTACAGAATTAACCACTGAAAGTCTGTCTGTGTCTCAATTCTAAATGCTGATGTCACTTAAAATTTTCATTTTCTGTGTATCTACCAACTTATCACCTTTCAATATTAGATCCTTAGTATGAATATCGGGATATAACTAGAAAGTATCTGGATCAGAGAACAATAGGGACAATATCATCTAGAAAATTCAAGATATCAACATTATCATCTTTACCTCTATGGTGTTGGAGCTATACTCTGAGTATTAACAACAACATTAATATTTGGAAGCAATAACAAAAATATTAAAGTATAAATTGATACAGTCAGTAAAATTGTAGTCAAATAAAGATGCATTTACCTAATTATTAATAAAGAGAACATGTATGTAAGCATGCTATTATTCTTTGGACTTTTTCTTATTGTCAGAAACTATGTAAATTTAGTACAAATTACTAGTAAGGCTAGATGGAAGTCTATAGTCTGTATTTTAATTTTCTCTTCACTTTAGTACTCTGAGTATATTTATATATATAATTAATATAATTTAATAGCAAGCTTTTGTTTTTAATGTGGACTCCGAAGTAGCAATCTGCAGTTTCTCCTTTTGTTATGACACTTCTGAATTGCCTGTTAGGGACAACAGTCATTGCTACCATTTAAAAACCTTTAATTTAGGCAAGATAGATTTTACACTTAGATTCTAGGTTTAATTATGGAAACATAATCCCTATATTATTTTGTTGAAGTATTGTTTTTAATTATTTGTTTAAAAATGTCCATTTGATGTAAAATATACAATTAAATGCTCTTTGGACATTTTTCCTTTCTAAAATTACCTCTAGATATTTTTAAAAATACTTTTGTTCTTATATTTAAAAAGAGTTGGTTTTCAAATAGTTTCTGAAGTGCTAGTGGCTATACAAAGAACATTTTATTGAGTCTGGTTGATGGGACTTTCAGCTTTGTGTAGATGGAGCTATTATAGAGAGCTCTGATTAGACTACGCTCTTATTGTATTGATGTTAAATAAATGAAGGATTGTACATTCTGAAAGCCTACATATGTCTTTTCTAGTCTCTCTATTCTTCCCTATTTGACCACAAATACTGCCTCATTATTATTTGCCAGCATCTGAACTCCAAGACTCTGATTATTCCTCTGTAGTGGCTGATGATTAAATTCACCATTTAAAAAAAAATGAGTTCATATTTTTTGTACATTTTAATTGATTGTTTTCCTTGGGTTATAGTTTCCCTTTTAATTTTAGTTTTATAAACAAAAAATGTAAGGGGGAAATTTTTCCCAACAAATTCTTTCAAATATATCCCAATATTCCTTCTGTAACAGAAGTCTCTAATACAACAATTCAGTGCAAGAAAGAGCTGACATTGTGAATAGAAAACCACTGAGCTGGGCAGCTCAGAAGAACCATCAATGCAAACTTCCCCCTTGATAGCACTAAGTCCACCCTTGGTTACAATTTAGCTGAATTGCCTGTGCAATGCTTTCTCCTTCTGTCTGGAACAATTCATTTGCTTTATGAGAAAGGGGAAAATTTTTCCAAAACCTATTGTCTCCAATTTATGTGATTAATTGACATTAGCCAATACGTACAAGCATTGTAGGGGAAAGGCAGGTCAGAGAAAGCTCCCAGAGAGAAACTGAGTGTGCTGCCTCAGGTTTAACTCAGCAGTTTGTCAAATAGCTTTTAACTTCCTGAAAAGATTTATTTTTCAAAGAAAACAAAATGAAGGTTCAGTAAACATGACATTAGAATCTATTTTACCAGCCTCGGAACAAGTATTCAACATTTGTCTTCCATCAATATGCAACTTTAGTTTTATCCTCTAAAGAATGCTAGATATTCTCAACATCCTTCTCTTAATGAAAGATACAGAAAAAAGTTTCCCAAACGAGAGATCTTATTCCTGCTGGTTTTGATAGTAGTTTTGTTTCTAAATATAGACATTATATCTGTTTAATGATGACTGTCAAAAAAATAATAACAGCATGAGTCACTAGGAATTATCTAGTACCCCATGGGTGACCAAGAGTATAACCCGTGTTTTTTTGCTTGGCCAATCACAACTTTTCCCTCTGAGTATTGCATGCTTCCTAGGGTATGGGACAACCAAACTTGAGTGACTATGGGGATTCAGACAGATATGACAATGAATTCAAATTTATTTTACCCAATGTGACATTATTAGTATTAGTCATTATATCCTAACGATCTTTTTAATTGCAGACCTTGTTTCATTCATGGTCTCTGCCCAGAAGAATCTAATATTAGTGACTAAAACTGCTGAATTTCTCCTACTATATTATTCCTTCAAAAGTACTTCTGGAGTTAAGACCTTCAGTTGTACCCTTCCCCAGCTGTACAAAGAAGTGATCCTCTATAGTTGACTGCTTCCTTTCTCCTCAGATAGCTAAGTGTACAGAAGCCCATCAGCTCTTTCACTCACTACAAGAAATTAGTCATTTATGCTGACTCTTCAATATGACACTTGGGGCCTATTCAACTCTAGTGGTGTTATTGAAACTTCAGCTATAAAACTTAAATTCCAAAAATCTAATGGCTTCATTTTCCCTCACACCATGAGCTTTATTAGATATGTCTTTCAAGACAAATGATGCTTTCCTGGTGAAGCATGTTGGGAAGTGGATCTAAATGCAAAGATCCTGAATTTGGGATTGTCTTACATCGTATTTTTCATGCAAGTAACTTTAAAATATATTCAATATCTTTGAGGCATGCATTTCTCTGCTAGAAATGAAGATTTGCCAACTTTGCTAATTATTATTATGTGAGCAGTTTCATTATTACTTACCTGGCAAACTGTAGACCATTTCTTTCTTATGATCATAACAAAATTATATTTTAGCACTTAAACTTCTTCATCAAGATACATGCACATTTGTTAGATGTCTATTCTTACACTAGTAGTTTTATTTTTTTTAATAGCAACACCTGTTGCTATTAACAGCAACACCTGTTAACTTATGTCAGGAAATGCAAATTCTGACAACATATAAAATCCATCTCTATAGATATATAACCTTGGATGGTAAAATTATTTTTGAGGGATTATTCTGAGAAAATTATTTTGTAAGATGAACTAAAAATAGTTTAATGCTATTAATGCTATTATTAATGCTGGCAGATTACATTTGTATTTGATACATTACACTTGTATCACAAATTTTATATTTTTATTTGAAAATAATTGTAAATTTATAGGCGACTGCAAAAATAGAAAGCTTCTAGTACTTTTTGCCCAGTTTTCCCCAGGGGTCACATCTTGAATCCAAAATTCTAGGTATACAATTCTACATAGATCAGTTCTATATAATTAAAATAGATATCTGATATGTAATTGAGATTTTATTGCTTTTTGTCCTTGATTCTGGTTTCAGCAAAAATATTCCTAAGCATGCCAGAATGCATTGAAGAATGAGATTGAATAAAGCATTTTCTAGCGTTATAGGCAATTTCTTTCTGATAGAGGCTTACCTCCTACTGAATATGGGCATATCAAGGAGAGACTCAAACTGCTCTGTTTATCCCATGCTTAGCATTAAAACCTGGATGAAATAAGCAACTCATCAATTTCATATCATGAAAATAATTAAAATTTTGTTACTTTCATTATTTATGTTTATTATATTTATATTATTTATGACACCATTGAAATTCTTATGTTAAATTGCTTATTGTTTCAGGCATTTGCAATAAAAATGACACCAGATTATAGCTACATAATCAGAAATTGCTGTAATAATTGAGATTGATTTCACAAGGCCCTTGTAATGTTTTCATTGCTCTATGTATGTTTCAAGAACAGAAAATTAAAAATCAGTTTTCTGTATATTAAGTATAGAATCTTAAGTAGATTCAGAGCAGTGGTACATTTATTGTCATAACAAATGTGATAATTGAACCAAAGATGTTGCTGCTAGTGACAATGTAGAAAAAGTTTAAGTGTAATTAAATATATGGCAGATAATCAGACAGCAATTGCAGAGGCTATTTTAATGATAGTGCTATTCCATGTAAAGAACCTGACAAATATGGAGTACATGGGACAATAAGATGAGGAGATTTGTGTTTTTTTAAAAAAAACAGATATAAACTTATATCTGTAATTAGTAATATGATTGTATTAATTTTTATTCTATACTAAATAATTTCTCATTATGATTTAAAAATTGTTAAAAAATAAAACAGTACTGATAAGCAGTTGAGTTGGAAATGGGACCAGTTGGTTTAGAAATTTCTGAAGACAAAAGATTGGTAAATTTCTAACACAAGCTCACATGTTTTCTATTTAGTTTGACAGAATTTCTTTCAGAGTTCTTTTTCAAAAATATTCAGAACTAAGTTATACTGTAACATTTTCTTACTGTGATCGAGTGATATACTCTATTAATATTCTAAATTGAAAAATGACAGTATTGATCAGGATCAAAAGTAAAAAAATTAACATTAATAGCATAATGAATTGCCCAATGCAATCTAAAAGTGCTTATATCAATTCAGAATAACATCAAACACAAAAAGCAGTTTTTGATTTGCTTATGGTATACTAAAAAGTACACAATTTAAAGAACATTATCTCATACATGACACAAAGTATATTTGCATTGGGGGAATGGGAACACTTGGCTATTTAAGTAAAGTTTTACACTTGTATTGTAAATTTTATACTTTTATTTGAAAATAATTATAAATCTAGAGGAAATTACAAAGATAGATAGCCTCCTGTACCTTTTGCCCAGTTTCCCCCAAGGGTCACATCTTGAATCCAAAATTCTAGGTATGTAATTCTACATAGCTCAATTCTACATTAGGCAGAATTTACTTCAGTTCTATTTAGATAAAATACAGGGAGCAGATTTCTGTATGTATATAGGTTGTTAAAAGTATACAATCTGAGGGAATATATTGTCTCCAAAATGGCATAGTGTTTTTTTTGTTGTTGTTTTTTGTTTTTTTGTGTGTGTGTGTTAAGGGAATGAAAAGTCATTTTCTTAAGAATATTAATAATACAAATTGGGTTACAGATCATAATTCAGTACATGGGGCAGTGTATGATGATCAAATCAAAGGAGTTAACATTTCGACCTTCTCAAAGATTTTTTAAAAAATTTATTTAAAATATCAATTAGAATATATAAGAGATTTCTTGAGACTGAGAGGGGTAGGTAGGGAGTAATAGTAAAATGAGGTAGGGGAAAGGGATCTAAAACACAGTTATATGGTGTTAGTAGGTTCCAGTGCTCCACAGCAGAGATGACTATAATAATTTAACTGCTAGATAAAATAAGTGGACTTGTGCACCAGAAATCCATAAGGCTACAGTTTCCACACACATCTAACAACTCAGTTTGTTGTAAAACCTTTTTTCCCCAATTTTAGGTGCCAAAAGGCTCTTTAGTACAGTTTTGTTTGGATTTGCATTTTGTATGAGATCATATTTTCATGTCAAATATTTTTTGCTTACCTTTATTTGTGCTTTGACCTTTATTTGACTTTATTTGTGTTTTGGCTAGTGTTTTTCCTCTTCATTTCAAAGGCTTTACTTTTCTTGTATTCAAGTTTTTCAAACATTTTTCAATGGCTTTTTGTAACTGAATTATTGTTAAAATAGCTTCTAACAGTTCTGAGTTGTTGGACGAATGAACATAGGTTTCCTAGATCAGAACTTTTAACAGAACAACTTAAGGAATGATACAGACATTGGTTTATACTTAGAAAGCCAGGTGGGTAGTATTTTGATAATCTTTTGTCTTGGGGCTTCTAGGTGGAAAAAAAAAAGGAGTTCTAATTAAAGAGCAGTAATTAGGACCTAAGTAATTAGGTGATATGTATACATACACATCTCCCAGTTAGGATGTGTGTGTTTTTATCTTTTTATATCCATACATCTATAAGAAGATATTATAAAATAAACTACATGTTATAGAAGGGAACAATTAATTTTTCTTTGAAAGATGATGAAGAGCGGGGTATGGTGGTGTATACATGTAATCCCAGTGACTGAGGAGGCCAAGGCAAGAGAATCCCAAGTTCAAGACCAGAGGCAGCCTACACAATTTAGCAAGACCCTACGTCTAAATAAAAAATATAAAAAGATCTTAGGGTGCAGCTCAGTGGTAGAGCACTTGACTAGCTTATACAAAAGTCTGAATCCAAGTCCCTAGTACTGACAAAAAGAAGAAAAGAGAGAAAAAAAAAAAAGAAAGAAAGAAAGAAAAAAAAAAGAAAAGAAAAATAAAGACTGACTTCTGTAATTTATATTTGTAACAATTCTCTGTCCTCTCTGTAGAGTAGCTACTTGAATTACAAGTGGAAGCCATATAAAGGCACTAGTTTTTCTTTAGTGACACTGTCTAAGCAATATAATCTTATTTTTTGTTGCAAAAACCTATGACACTTTAATAGTGCCTTAGGAACTAGTAAGAAAAAAATGACATAAATTTTGAAAAGAGAATAAAGGGTGTGGGTGTGTCTATGTGTGTGTGAGTGTGTGTGTGTGTCTGTGTGTGTGTGTGTGTGTAATGTAATCATTAGAAGGATAAATTGAAAGTTTGCACTTCATGTTCCCTGAAAGGATAGGATTTGAAAGTATCTGGAAATAGGCAAACTGGGAAATATCAACGTAAGGGTTTGAAAGTGAAGCTAAAAGACCTGAAAGCTGTGTTTTGTATGGGTAGAAAGTAAAATATACATATGCATGATTTTTATTGGTAAGACAATGATCAAAGAAAATATTTTGTTGGAGAACTAACAGTAATTTTAGATTTTTTTTTTTTTTACAATTTCTAGTAGAGAATCACTGAAGAGGTACCAAGAAGAGTAAAGGCAGATTTCTTGCCATTTTAGAAATGATAGTGAAGGTGGCCTAATGTATGACAAGTATCTTTTGTTGTTGTTGTTGTGTGCCGTCGAGTCATGTCCGACTCATAGTGACCCTCATGGGGTTTTCAATGGCTGTTTCAGGATTGCCTTGGGAGTGGATTGCCACGTCCTTCTCCCATGTTTGCGGTGCTGGGAATAGAACTCTGGACCTCAGAGACTGCAGAGCAGCGCTCTACCAACTGAGCTAAATCCCAGCCTGCATCTTTACTTTTACTTTCAGCAATTTATGTTTTTGAAGGTGGAAACCTAAAGAATATGTTTGAATCACTTGTGTATGAAGAACACGTGTAACAACACAGAGAAAGGTAGTTGCCAAAGAGATAAGTTTATGGCAAAATTTAGAAGGATGTGGTTATGGTTTGAATTGTGCCCCTTCTCCCCCAAAATCATGTGAAGTCTAAATCCCTCATACCTCAGCAATGATCTTATTTGGAAATAGAATCATTGCATATATAACATTAGGATGAAGTCCTACTCGGATAGGATGAGGTCCTACTGGGGTAGGATGAGTCTCTCAACCAATTCAACTGTTGCTTTTTGGAGCCAGAAGTAGAGGGAAGCATAGGGCCAGAAGCATAGAGGGAAGCTAAGGAAGAGACAAGGTGAACACGGTTATCTACAAGCCAAGGAGAAAGACCTATGGTAGATTTTTCTCTCTCAGCCTTCAGAAGGAATAAAGCCCAATGCTATCTTGATTTAAACTTCAACCCTGCAAAACTGTGGTTTAACCAACAGAAATTTATTATATCATTCAGTTTGTAGTACTTTGTTACACTTTGTAAATTTTCACAATAAAATTATTATTCTCAGTTTAAAAGAACTATTATCTTTTACTGAAGTATAAATAACATTTTATGCAGCATAGGCCTCCAAAAGGGAATATTTAAGTAAAAGTTCTTTTTAAAGCCACTTGCAGTGCGATCTGTTTGTTTTAACACATTCTAGCTTTGTTTGGGCTGGGATTTAGCTCAGTTGGTAGAGTGCCGCTCTGCAGTCTCTGAGGTCCCGAGTTCGAATCCCAGCACCACAAAAAATGAGAGAAGGACATGGTAATCTGCTCCCAAGGCAATCCTGAAACAATCAGCCATTGAAAACCCTGTAAGGGTCGCTATGAGTCGGACACAACTCAATGGCACCTAACAACAACAAGCTTTATTTATTCAAACTGTTCCTTGTGAAGATGGCAATCAATACATCAAACAATATAGGTTTGTGCCATAAAAGATATCTGGCTTTGATATCTGCAATTCATTGGCATTAATACTGTTTGAACTTTAAATAAAAAAATCTAGCCCATTTCCACAAGCTCCAGAAGATTTGGGGAGTTTGGTTCATTTTTATATTTTAGGATCGTTTTAGAATTGACCACAGCTAACCTAACTCAGGGCTGGGATTTAGCTCAGTGGGTAGAGTGCTGTTCAAACCTTGCTTTATAAATCATAAGGCTCAGTTTCCATATAGCACATCCAAGGACAAAGGATATTGAGACATTTATTTTCCAATGTAAAAATGTAGAAATAGGGGCTGAGATTTAGCTCAGTTGGTAGAGCGCTGCGCTGCAGTCTCTGAGGCCCCGAATTCAATTCCCAGCACCGCAAAAATGGGAGAAGGGCCTGGCAATCCACTCCCAAGGCAATCCCGAAACAGTCAGCCATGGAAAACCCTATGAGGGTCGCTATGAGTCGGAAACCGATTCGATGGCACCTAACCAACCAACCAACCTAACTCAACCAGTTTCATGTACTTCCTTTAAACTTTCTATTGAGATACAATATTTATTTCAAAATTTATAATAAAAATAGCAGAGTTCACTAATAATACAAATAAAAGACTAACATACAGTATGAATGCACTCAGTTGTCAATTTATAGCATTCTTTGTTTTTCTCCTATGTACTATCATCTGGGTATTGTCACAATTTTACTAGAAATTTAACTTGATAAATTTTATTTATTTATTTATTTATTTACTTATTTATTTGCTTGTTTGGTACTTAGAGGTTGAACCCAGAGCCTCATGCATACTTTGCAAGAGCTCTACCACTGAGGTGAACCCAAGTCCCTTTTAAAAATGTTTAATCTTAAAATAGGGTCTCACTAACTTACACTGGCAGCAAATTTGTGAGCCTCCTGGCTCTGCCTCCCAAGTTGCTAGGATTATAGGCATGTGCTCAACTAAGCTTGATACTTTACAAAACCTGAATTTTCAAATAAATGACTGAATCATTATTCTATACTTTCTTACTCCTCTTTGTGATTCTATAAGAAAATACTTGAGACTGGGTAATTTTTAAAGAACATAGATTTATTTCTTATAGTTGTAGAGGTCGTAAAGTCTAACATCAAGGGATATGGTGAAGGCCTTCTTGCTGCTTTGTCTCATGACAGAGGCAGAACAACAAGAGCACATGTGAATGTTAGTGTGTGTGTTGGTGCATGTGGCAAGGAGAGTGTGTTGGTGGGTGAGGGGGAAAAGGGAGAAAGAAAGAGACAGCCAGAGAGAGTGAGAGGGGGGCGAGGAAGAAAGAAAGAGGGAGAGAAAAATATGCTGAATTCATCCTGTATAAGGACACCACACGCACAGTTATGACACGAATCTATTCATGAAGGCAGAGCCCTCATGCCATAATCACTTCTTGAAAGTCCCACTGTTCCACACTGTTGCACTGGGGATTTACTTTCTAACAGATGGACTTTGGATGACATATTCAAACCACAACACAAATCAAATATGACAATTTCTACATTTGTTGTTGTTAGGTGCTGTCGAGTCAGTATCCAATTCATAGAGACCCTCATAGGGTTTTCAATGGCTGACTGTTTTGGGATTGCCTTGGGAGTGGATTGCCAGGTCCTTCTCCCATTTTTGCAGTGCTGGGAATCAAAGTTGGGACCTCAGAAACTGCAGCGCAGCGCTCTACCAACTGAGCTAAATCTCAGCCCCTATTTCTACATTTTTACATTGGAAAATAAATGTCTCAATATCCTTTGTCCTTGGATGTGCTATATGGAAACTGAGCCTTATGATTTATAAAGCAAGGTTTGAACTAATACAGGTTTTGCTAACCATCTTATAATAAAAATTGGTGACAAATCTTACGGAAACCCTTATTGTCCAAGTGTTTTTTTGTTTGTTTGTTTTGTTTTTTTCTGGCAGTACTGAGTGTTGTGTTGAACCCAGGACCTCAGTCATTAAGTGCTCTATCATAGAGCTGCAACCCTAGCCCGTTTTTAAAAAACATTTTTTACTTTGAGACAGGGTCTTGCCACGTTATGTAGGTTGCCTCTGTCCTTGAACTGGTGATCTTCTTCAGCCTCCCAAATTGCTGGGATGACAGGCATGCACCACAGCACATGGGTTCAAATCAGTTATGGATAGAACTTTATGCTTGATCATTGGAACTGCTCACTTTATATTTATCTGTTCATTTAAATGATTATGAAGAACATATTTCTTAACAACGCACTGGGGTTTAGTTTAGTTAGAAAGAGTGGAGCATCACTCTACTGAGGACCCAGGTTTGATTCCCAGCACTGCAAAAATGATAAAATGCTGGGACAATCCACTCCTGAAGCAATTCTGAAGCAATCAGCCATTGAAAATCTTATGAGGGTCACTATGAGTTGGACCTGACTCAATGGCACCTAACAGCAAACAACATGCTTTAACTATGAACATTTTTAGTTATTTTTAAAAATTATTTTTATTGATAAAGAAAACATATAAAGCAGACTGGGCTGTACCAGAATTAATATCATCTAAACAGGAAAATCACTACCACTAGAATAGCTGCAGTCTAAGTGTTTTACATATATGTCAAATCACTTAATCCTAACTACTGTTCTCCTACTAAATATTATTAATACTCACTTTTTACTGATACAGAAAAAAGCATGGCCAGGAAAGTTGAAGAGATAAATAATTAAAATAAAATAACATAAACTATATTACTTATAGCTTAAGCCTATAAGTAGTATTCTTTAATCATACTGGGGATAGAAATTAATTTGGTCTAAAAAGGCAGACAATTAATTCAAAATAATGGCAATGTTTGAGTTAGGCTTTGACATATAAGTTAGCATTTTACAAAAGGAGAACAATTTGCCAGAGGGGAAGAAAGATAAGATGACCAAGAATAGTGCATCTGTTCATGTCAAAGCTTTTTCAGTGGAAACAAAGAAAAACTAAAGCTAGCACAAGGAAAAAGGGAAGTCTTGTTTAAAGAATGCCCACAAATCTCAGTGAAAATGGGATACAGAGACTATCGGGAATCAAGGGTGTTTGTTTCTTTTTGTCTTTCTCAGTATCCTCAGCAATGGCTGAACTTATTTCAAGCCTGTGCCTTTTTGTATTTCTCTTCTGGCTGACTTCCTCTTTTGTTGTTTTCTCAGACACACATGAGGTATGATCAAAAGACAAAGTGAATGTTTAAATTAAAAAAATTATAGTAAAAATCACCCTGCCATTAATCTCCCCTCAAAACTTTCTCCCTGGCTTCCAACACACTTATTCCATTGTTGTTGCCACATTATGAAGCAGTTTTGAAATCCGCTTTCTTGAGCGTCTTTAGTTGCACTGTTACGGCTGCCCTGCTATCCTGAATCAATTCAAAACATTTACCTTTCTTGGTCATATTGACTTTGGGGAGGATCCAGAAGTCACAGGGTGCCTGATTAGGTGAATAAAGTGGATAAGACACACCATAATGACTTTGACAGAAATTGTCACACCAGAAGTGATTTATGACACATAGCATTGTCATGATGCAGGGTGAAACTAAAAAGGACTTCAGAACAGGTTCAGAAAGTGGGAAGAATCATGTGATAAATGTGTTCAAAGCCAGGGGAAGTGTTTTAAGGGGAACTAATGGCAATGTATCATTTACTGTAATTTGAAAAAAATTTTAAACATTCACTGTATTGTTTGATATATACTATAGCTAATGGCTTTGCAGCCTCAGAACCTACATGCCTTCCTAGGTGAATTCTACATGTATTACTGAATCTATTCCCAGGGTACAAATTTCAAGTTCTCAATGGAGAAATTTGATTGGCCTCACTCATCACAGAGCACACAAGTCATCCCTGGCCCATCTGGCTTTAATTAGAAGAACAAGACAGCTCTCTATTGTTAAGGTCCTTAGACATTTATGAACTAAGAAGTCTACTAGAGAATAACATGAGAGACTTAGCTCAGTGTGGCTGGTATTGCATGCATTTGCTAGTTGGCAGTAGACAAAACAGGATTAGAAACAGCCTTCTGTGTCATAAACTAACATTGATCTTTGATCTGAAACACTTGGAACACAGTTTTATCTTTGGAGTTTCATACTTATACATGATTTTCCCCCAATCAATTGGAATTGAACAAAGGACCTGGCACATACTTTGTAAGTACTCTACCATTGGGCTGCACCCCTATCCCATTTTTTATTTTTTATTTTGAGACAGAGTCCTGCTAAATTGTGTAGGCTGCTTCTGGCCTTGAACTTGAGATTTGCCTCTCTGCCTCCTGAGTCTCTGGGATAACAGACATATGACATCATGCCCAGCTTCTTAATTATAGTAGTTCTTAGAAATAACACTTCCAAAAATGTGAAGATTAGATTGGAAAAGGAAAATGTGAAGGGATAGGAGATGGTAGGGGATTGTGTAGTAAATCAGGCTAGAGATGAGGAGTAACTAAACTCAATACAACAGGCACCAGTCCTTGACACTGATGGCAAGTCAAAATGCTAACAGTGTTTCTGCTCCTGAAATGGTATAAAAGATAGAGTATACATTTACTATGTGGAAAATGACTTAAAAGTCATGACCACAAGAAAATAATTACTACGAAAAGTATGAGGAAACCAGAATACAGAAATTGATGAGTAGGAAAATAAGACAGAAAGAATAATAGTGTAATTATATGTTAATTTTACCAGCCATATTGTTGTTTTTCAAGTGGGGATGAGTTAAAAGGGAATCCTGTTTGTTTAAAAATAATGACATGCTTTATCCCATAGAACAAGAAAGTCATGTTCAGGCATGATCAAGTGCAACTAGAAGGAAGACAAAAGATTTTGGTTCTTTATGCGTAGGAAGATAAGAATAATTGTTATAAAACAAAGAATGGGATCTTATGGGAAAAATAGTTTCTTAAATGTCAAAACCATTCATTATGAGATCATTAAAGACTAAAATATAATAAATTACAAGAATAACAATAATAAATGAGGACAACTTTTTAAGCACTACAATGTGCCAGGTATTGAACTAAGTATACTAGAGAGGTTATTACTTTTAATGTTGACAACAAACCTAAGAAGGATATAATAAAACCATTTTAGAAACAATAACATTAAGGTTTGAAAAAGTTAACGTTTAGTGTATTAACATTCCAGAAGTAAGAAGAAAAAGGTCTTAAAATTGTATTCTTTATATTGCATTTTAATCCTTCCCTAGATTATTGAGAGGAGACAAGTACCATGAGAGGAGGAGAAAGTGCAATCTTTAAGTATATAATAACAGAAGGAGAGACGGCTGTTCTTAAGTGCCCTCCAGTCCAGTCCAATGCATAGCAATCCTATGTGTAACAGAATGAAACACTATTTGAGGCTGTGCCACATACATGATGTTTTTTATGCTTAAATCTATTGTTGTGGCTACTGTGTTGTTCCATGTAGTAGAAGATCTTTTTTGTTGTTGTTGTTGACCTGCCACTCTTCCAAACATCATGTCCTTTCCCAGGGATTGGTCCTTCCCGTCAACATGTCCAAAATATGTAAGACATAGTCTAGCCACCTTTGATTCCAAGGAGCACTCTGGGTACCCTTTTTCTAGGACAGATCTATTGGTTCTTCTTGCAGCCCATGGTATATTAAATATCTGCCTCTGGCACCATAATTCAAAAGCATCAATTCTTCTGTCTACCTTATTCAATGTCCAGCTTTCACAAGTGTATAATGTGACTGAAAATATCATGGCATGCATCAGACACAGGTTCATCTTCAATGTGACATCTTTACTTTTCAATACTTTAAAGAAATCTTTTGCAACTGCTTTTCTTAAAGCAGTGCGTCCTTTGGTTTCTTGACTGCTGTTTCCACAGGGGTTGATTGTAGAACCAAGTAGAGCAAAATGTGGACAACCTCAATCTTTTCTCCATTTATCATGAAGTTGTGTACTGACCCAGTTGTGTGGACTTTTGTTTTCTTGATGTTGAAGTACAATCCATACTGAAGGGTGTGTTCTTTGACCTTCATCACTGATTATATCAATGGCCTGCAGCTGTAGCCCTGTGGCATCCGATCCCATCAGGTCTCAGAAGCTAAGCAGAGCAGGGCCTGGTTAGTACTTGGATGGGAGACTGCCTGGGAACACCAGGTACTGCAGGCTTGGGAGACGACGGACCTGCAATCCACTCCCAAAACTCAATCTGCCATTGAAAACCCTATGAACAGCAGAGAAGCACTGACAATAGTGTTTTGCCTATTGTATGCATGGTTGCTATGTGTCGGATACTGACTCCATGGCAACTAACAACAACAATTGTATCAAATCCTCTTCAGTTTCAGCAAGCAAAATTGTGTCATCTGTGTAAGGCAGGTTGTTAATGTCTCCCTCTAATTCTGAAGCCACATTCTTCTTCATAAAGTCTAGGTCTTGGATTATTTGCTAAGCATAGGGATGGAAGTGGTACAGTGAAAGGATATAACCCTGTCACATAACTTTCCTGACTTTAAACCAGGCACCATTTCCTTGTTCTGTTGGAATGGCTGCCTCCTGGTTCATGTGTAGATTCCTCATGAGTGCAATTAAGTGTCCTGGTATTCCTAGAGTGCTGCATTCAATGTGGAAGTGCAGGTGTCCCTGTGGTATGATGACTTATCTTCCTTTGGGTACATCCCCAGGAGTGGTATAGGTGGGTTATATGGCAGTTCTATTCCTAGTTTTCTAAGGTACCTCTCTATTGATTTTCAAAGTGTTTGAAATTGCAGACCCAACAGCAGTGTAAAAGGGTTCTTTTTTCTTTGTATCCTCACCAGCATTTACTATTTCTTTTGTTTATCTTGACCATTCTTACTGGAGTGAGATGGAATTTCAGTGTTGTTTTGATTTGCATTTCTCTAATGGCTAGGGATATTGAGCAATTTTCATGTGTTTGTTGGCCATTTGTACTTCATTTCAGAACTGTTTTCAGTTTGATTGACCACTTATTTATTGGGATATTTATTGTCCTGGTATTTGATTTCTTATGTTCTTTGTATTTTCTAGAAATTAGTCCTCTGTCTGATATGTAGGATGCAGAGTTTCTTCCATTCTATGAGCTCTCTCTTTACTTTATCGTTTCCTTTGGTGTGCAGAAGGTTTAGTTTCATGTAATCCCATCTGCCAATTCCAGGTACATTTTCCTGGGCAGTTGAGGTCTTATTAAGGAAATACTTGCCTATGCCTATATGTTGGACCATGTTGACTATCTTTTCTTCTAGTAGTTTAAGATTTCTGGGTTTAGGTTGAGGTCTTTTGTCCATTTCAAGTTGGTTCTCATGCTGATTGAGAGAGATGGATTTATTGTCAGTTTTGTACAAATGGATATCCAATTTTCCCAGCACCATGTGTTGAAGAGTCTGTCTTTTCTCCATGGAACATCCTTAGTCTGTTTGTCAAAATCAGATGGCTATTGTTGCATGGGTATATTTCTGGGTCTTCATATCTGTTCCATTGATCAATAGGCCTATTTTTTTTTTTTTTTGCCCCGACCATGTAGTTTTTGCCACAATTACTCTGTAGTTTAAAGTCAGGCATTGTGATACATCCTACACTGTTTCAGAATTGTTTTGGCATTCGGGTGCCAAGCCGTTTCCCCATTTTTGTGGTGCTAGGGATCAAACACAGGGCATCAGAGAATACAGAGCACTAGTCTAACAATTGAGCTAAACTCCAGCCAATTCAGACTGCAGAAGCTGATGAAAATCTTCCATTTCACCTGTGGCCTTACTGGTGGGTTTGTAAATTTGGATAAGTCATATTAACTGGCCTTCCTTGTAGAATATGGATATTATTCTCTCATTGACAGCATTGTACTTCAGGACAGATCTTGAGATGTCTTTTTTGATGATAAATGAATTTCTGATGATGAACCCCATTTCTCTTTGTCATTCCTGGCAGAGTAGACCATATGATTATCTGATTCAAAATGGGCAATACCAGTCCATTTTAACTCACTAATTCCTAGAATGTTGATGTTTACATATTCCATTTAACTTTTGACAATTTCTAATTTTCTTAGATTCATACTATGTGTGTTCCAGATTTCAATTATTAGTGGATGTTTACAGTTTTTTTCTCCTTTTGAGTCATGGCACTTGTCTGTCAGTTTGGAATACTGTGGGGGCTTTCATGTTGCTGTGATGCTGAGGGTTATGCCACTAGTACTTCAGATTCCAGGAGGGTCACTCATGGTGGACATATTTCAGCTGAGCTTTTGGACTAAGTCTGACTAGGGAGAAAGACATGGCAGCCCACTCCTGAATCAATTAGCCATTGAAAACCCAATGAATAGCAGAGAAACACCTAGCAGCTATAGTGCCAGAAAATGAAGTCCCCAGGCTGGACGGCATTGAAAAAATGACTGGGGAGGAGTTGCCTAGTCAAGGTAGAGTCACCCTTAATGATGACAATGGAAGAAAGCCCTTTGGGACCTCCATTTGCTGATGTGGCATGACTCAAAATGAGAAGAAACACAGTGACTGCAAGAGTGAGCTCAAACATTAAAAAGATCATGTGTATGGCACAGTGTCAGGTAGTGTTTCATTCTATTACACACAGGATCTCTGTGAGTCAAATCTGACTTGGAGGGACCTAACAACAATGTGTGTGTGTGTGTGTGTGTGTGTGTGTGTGTGTGTCTTTTTTTCTTTTGCAATCCTGGGGATTAAACCCAAGGCCTAGGCAATGTAGGCAAGTGCTCTACCACTGAGATATGTTTCCAGTTCCCCATTTTAGAATATTTGCTAATTGAATATTTGACCCTTCTTTAGTGCAGAGTGTCAAGCAACTACAGAGGCAAAGAAAATTAACTTCCAAGAAATTTTATTTTAAAATCTCCTTAAAAGCTCTTCAATTTATTCATCTGTCCCAAGTCCAGAAATCCAAGAGAAAAAGAAATTCTTGCCACCAGATGTCTCCAGCAGTATCATAGAGTTTTGTGGCTTCCTTTCTTCCTGAGGTACAACACATTTCCTTAAGTTCCTGGCCTGCCAGGGAGTCACCTTTCTTACTAACAGGGGGGTTGCAGCCCTAGAAAAAGTGTGCTCAGCCTGCTTCCTTGGAGAGATTCATGGGCAATGGCTCCATGTGTAAAGTACAATCCTTTTTCATTAATGATGAACTTATCATTATTAGGTTGATTTATTGCCAAACATGATACTTCAGGTATGGCTTTGATTATGGCATAATTGATTTGCTTAAACACATCCAGGGATAAAGGAGAATTAAGCTTTATTGTACTTATGTGAATAACAGCATTTTCATGAAAAATAAGGAAATTAAATAAAAGTAATTACTACCAATTCTAAGGAATCAGTGAAAGTCACACTAATTTGAATAAAGATTCAGTTTATGAAAATATATTCACCAAACTGAAGATTAGAGAGAGATGTGATAGATTCTTCATATGTTTATCAGAGAACAGAGTTTTAGAACAACCTCCACAATATACCAAGTAACAACAATTGAATTTCCATTATCTACTCATTCTGTTTTTTTATAATTAACTAGGATCTGAGAAAATTATCTTTCTAGATCTAGTAGACATCAGTCTGATTTCATCAAGTTGTTTGCTCCTGGACCAAAAAATAATCCTGGAAATCCTGTTTAGTACTGTGGCATTGTTTGGGAGTTGATTAAGCAGTGATTACATTGAGCTCTGACTTGTACTCGTGAGTGTATCCCTTTCAATATCCATAGTCTCTTGTTTGATCCTATGAGAATGTCTTGTTGAAAATCCAGTTTCAGGTCCAGAATCTATAATATCACTTTCAGGCAAATAACAGAAGAAATGGCAGGATGAGTGGCATTATAAGAAGATATAAGAGATGAATAATTTCTCTATCCTTTGTGTGAACATACAGCAAGAAGTTAACTTTATGCAAACTAGGAAGAGGGCCTCACTAGATACCAAATGTGCAGGGATCCTAATCTTAGATTTCTCAGCCTCTATAACTGTGAAAATAAGTATTTAGTGTTTAAGCTATCCAATCTTTTGTATTCTGTAACAGCGGCCCAAATAGAATAAGATACCAAGGCATGTAAAATTCACTCTTCTCAACTTTATAAAACTATCTTTAAAAATCCAATTTTTTTGTTCATTATGATCTTCCATAGTGTAGAAATATTATTGAAAAACAAAAACATATCCATTACTTTGCATGTTGTTGTTGTTGTTAGGTGCCATCGAGTCAGTATCAGACTCATAGTGACCCTCTGTACAACAGGGGAAACACTATTGTCAGTGCTTCTCTGCTGCTCATAGGGTTTTCAATGGCAGATTTATTTTTGGGAGGGGTTTGCCAGGTCCTTCTCCCAAGCCTACAGCTTCTGGTGTTCCCAGGTGGTCTCCCATCTAGGTATTAACCAGGCCTGACCCTGCTTAGCTTCCGAGATCTGATGGGATCGGATGCCACAGGGCTACTGCTGTAGGCTTACTTTGCATAGAGTTATATTTTTGTCATTTTCCTAGTTTATACATAATTGTCCTTATTAATTATAACTTTTAATCAAAACAACTTGTATCTCACAGGGAATACTGGGAGGTAGATAATTTAAAATTTACGGGCACAAGCACTTTAGCAAAGTAAAAAAGCTTACGAACACATTAAGGACAATCTATAACTACCCATATTGTTTTTACACAAAAGATACAGGCTCTGTGTAACATATAAAATAAAGAAGCACAGTTTTCCATCTTCTAAATAAATGTTGGTACTTGTTGTTGTTGTTGTTAGGTGCCGTCAAGTCGAGTCTGACCCAGAGCGACCCTATGTACAGCAGATGGAAACACTTGCCAATTCTGTGCCAGGCAAATGATCATATTTATGTTTAAGTCCATTGTTGCAGACACTGTGTCAATCAATCTGGTGGAGGGTTTTCCTTTTTTGCGTTAACCTGCCACTCTCCTAAACATGATGTCCTACTCCAGGGATTGATCTCTCCTGACTACATGTCCGAAATATGTAAGACGCAGTCTGGCCATTCTTGCTTCCAAGGAGCATTCTGGTTGCACTTCTTCTAGGACAGATTTGTTGGTTCTTTTGGCAGTCCATGGTATATTCAATAGACGTCTCCAGTACCACAATTCAAAAGCATCAATTCTTTTTCTGTCTCCCTTGTTCAATGTTGGTACTAGGTAACCAAGATTTTAGTAGTCTACTGACAGCATTATCTAGATAGCTACAGATTGATCATTAAACTAAGTATTATCTAATATTTTATTTATTTATTTTTAGTGGCACTTGGAGGCCTCACACACTTTGCAAGTGCTTTACCACTGGGCTGCACCCCGAGTCATTTTTTAATTTTTTAAATTTTGAGTTAGTGTCTCGCTAAGTTACATAGGTTGCTTCTGGTCATAAACTAGTGATCCTCCTCTCTCCACTTCCCATTGCTGAGATTACAGGCACGTGTCACCATGCCTAGCCTTATCTAAGGTTTTGAACAAAGGATCTTCAAAATTGTGTTCAAATGACACATTATTGAGCAAAATTATTATTAAAATTTATTCGTAATCATAGATTTTTTTTAGTATGAACTATAATCCTATATATTTTCCATCTTAGATGCTAGGTAAAAGTAAATACCACAAAACTGTAGTAATCAAAACAGTATGATTCTGGCATAGAACAGATACATAGATGAATGCAAAAAATGTAGCAATTCAAGAAAAAAACTCAAATTATTTATATTCTTTTTTATAAGAACATGGAACAGGGAAAAACTTAACAATTGACGCTTGGAAAACTGAATATCCACATAGAGAAAAGTGAAATGAATCCTCATCTCACACAATATACACAAGGCAAATCAAAATGACTAAGCAATTTAAGTGTAAGAGCTAAATATGAAGGTACTAGAAAAAAAACATAGGTGAAAAGTATCATGGCATCGGTCTGGGTGAGGATTTTTTTTGACACCAGAAGAACTGGTAACAAAAGCACAAACAAACAAATGAGATGGCATCAAACTAAAGAGCATCTGCATAGCAAAGAAAACAAATGGTAGAGTGAAGAGGCAACCTAGGTGTTAGGGGAAAATATTTGAAAACTGTATTTTTGATAAGAGGTTAATATCCAAAATATTTAATGGACTCAACTCAATAGCAAAAAAATGAAATAATCTGATTTAAAAAATATTAAAGGCTTTGAATAGACATTTCACAAAAGAAGACATAAAATGATTAACAGGAACATGAAAAGTTGTTCAATATAACTAATCAGGAAAATGCAAAACAAAATCAAAATGAGACACCACCTCAAACTTGTTACAATTGCTATCATGAAAAAAGGAAAACTGATGACTAGTGTTGGTGTAGATATGGAGAGAAGAGGAAACTTTTACCTTGTTGGCAGGAATGTAATTTGGTATAACTGTCGTAGGAAACAATGTGAACCTTGGCCCTAAAATTAAAAATAAAACTGCCATATGTTCTAGCAACTCACTGTTAGAAACATATTTAAAGGAAAATAAATCAGGATTTTGAGGAGATATCTGCACTCCTGTGTTTGCTGTTAGCTGCTGCCAAGTCATGGTCAACTCGGAACAATCCTCATAAGGTTTTCAATGGCTGATTGTTTTTTGGGATTCTTTCAGGAGTGGCCTACCACATCCTTCTCCTACTTTTGTGGCACTGGACATCGAAACTCGGTCCTCAGAAAGTGCAGAGAAGCACTCTACCAACTAAGCTAATCCCAGCCCACTCCTGTTTTGTTGTTGTTAGACACTGTCGAGTCGGTGTCTGACTCATAGCGACCCTCGTAGGGTTTTCAATGGCTGACTGTTTCGGGGTTGCTTTGGGAGTGGATTGCCAGGTCCTTCTCCTATTTTTGCAGTGCTGGGAATTGAACTCGGGACTTCAGAGACTGCAGTGCAGCGCTCTACCAACTGAGATAAATCCCAGCCCGACTCCTGTTTATTCCAATACTATTCACAATAGCCAAGATGTTGTTGTTGTTGTTAGGTGCCGTCAAGTCGGTATCCGACTCATAGCGACCCTCATAGGGTTTTCAACGGCTGAGTGCTTCGGGATTGCCTTGGGAGTGGATTGCCAGGCCCTTCTCCCATTTTTGCAGTGCTGGGAATTGAACTCAGGGCCTCAGAGACTGCAGCGCAGTGCTCTACCCACTGAGCTAAATCCCAGCCCCTAGCCAAGATAGGGAATCAAACTAAATATCCATGAATGGATAAAGAAAATGTGTCATATATACACAATGCAATACTATTCAGCCTTGAAAAAAGAAGGAAATCTTGCCATTTGTGATTATTGCTGTTGTTGTTAGGTGCTGTTGAGTCGAGTCCGACTCATAGCAACCCTATGTACAGCAGATCAAAATACTTCCAGATTCTGTGCCAGGCATAAGATCTTATTTATGTTTAAGCCCATTGTTGCAGGCACTGTGTCAATCCATCTGGTGGAGGGTCTTCCGTTTTTTCACTGACTTGCCACTCTCACAAACACGAAGTCTTTCTCTAGGGATTGGTTTCTCCTGACTACATGTCTGAAATACATAAGATGCAGTCTAGCCATCCTTGCTTCCAAGGAGAACTCTGGTTTCACTTCTAGGAAAGATCTGTTGGTTCTTTTGGCAGTCTATGGTATATTCATATTGGTGATTATGGAGAATGTTAAATGAAATAAGCCAAGTACAGGAAGTCAAAAATATTGTCTAATTTATATGTGGAAACAAAGGAAGTTGATCTCAGAGTAGCAGAGTAGAATGATGGTGACCTGGGTTATTGGGAGGTCTGGATGATTGGGGAGATTTAGGTTGTAGAATTCAAATTTTCAATTAGCAGAAATAAACTCAGTTGGTCTATTATACAATTATACTATACTGGGTTTTAGCTAAGTTGATAGAGTGCTGCTTTGCACTCTGAGGCCTTGAGTTTGATCCCCACCACTGCAAAAATGGGAGAAGGATCCGGCAGCCCACTCCTAAAAAATAATCACCCATTGCAAACCCTGTGAATAGCAGAGAAACACTGACATAGTGCCGGGCATGGGGGAGTGTTTGGTTTTCTGGTACATAGGGTCACTATGAATAGGACTCCACAGTGCCTAACAACAAATAGCAACAGTTATACAACATGGTGAGAATAGTTGCTAACAGTGTACTGTATGCTTGAAAGTAGCTGAGAGTAGATTTTGAGTTCCACACCTTTTAAAAATGTTGAGTTTGTGGTTAGTGGATATGTCAATAAGCTGGATTTTGCCATTCCACAATGTGTATGTATAACAAGACATCATTTTGAGCACCATCAATATGCATGATTTGTATTTTTGAAGTAAAAAATAAAGTAGAAAAAGATCATAGTAAAATATGAGATTCATAACCATTGTCACCAGTGGAGAATAATTTATTGATGACTCACTATGCTACACCAAAACTAAAGTTGGCCAAGCTAAAACCTGATGCAACTGACTAGAGGTAACTTCTACGCAGAGTAGAGAACTCTTCAGGTGGCTATAGACAGCAGCATCAGACAGTTCAACCCTCAGGAGCACTCAGAAGGCAGATAACAGTAACGACCCTCACTTATAAACATTCCAGATTTAGAAATACAGTAACAACAAATAAAACCACAACCACAGTTTCTATAATAGTAGAAAAAAAGGAACATTAATATAAATTACATTGAAAAGTAAAAAATTAATAATATAAAACTGAAAGACAAAAAAAATGAAGTGAAGCTACGAGTAAAGTTAAAAAGTAAAGGGGGAAATGTGAGTAAAATAAGGAAGTTGTTGTTAGGTGCTATCAAGTTGGTATCTGACTCATAGCAACCCTCATAGGGTTTTCAATGGCTGACTGTTTCAGGATTGCCTCGGGAGTGGATTGCCAGGCCCTGCTCCCATTTTTATGGTGCTGGGAATTGAACTCGGGACCTCAGAGACTGCAGC
>VMDO01026000.1:0-21604 GCA_007922755.1 Pedetes capensis | reverse complement strand
GATTCTCTGGAAAATTACTAATATTTTATACCATATGTTCTCTTAGGGAAAGCTATTACCAATAGCAGCAAAAGAGAAAAAATATCTTACCAAACTTTCACTATCAGCTGATGAGACCAAACATGTTCTAAATTCATGAAATTTCAATATAAAGCATAAGTAATATTTTAATATAATAGTAGAAGTACATGTGTATTCATGGAATAGTTATACTAATTATTGTATTGCCTACAAGGTTTATAGATAGAAAGTGATATAAAACAAAGTCATATACAATTGTTAATTAATTATAGGGAGTGTTTTGTTTTTTACTGGGTAACCATGGCTATGATGAATGGTATTTTAAGTGTAGCTCTACAAAACCAGCACTACCATATGCAATAGCCTATGGACACTATATACGGGGTGAGTGGCTACATAGACTAATAGGGAAGAATTGTAAACTCACCTAGACCCTTTTTGGCACTAAAGTTTATAAAATGCATACATTTTTGTGTAATCATCCAAGTCTTTCTGATGTAAGTCTTGGGCTATGCTCCTTATTCATTTCCTTAATAATCCATTTCACTTCTGTTCACTTTTGAATGTTCTATGTAACTTGTAAATTTAAATTTTTTTCTTTTCCTTCCTTCCTTCCTTCCTTCCTTCCTTCCTTCCTTTTTCTTTTCTTTTTTCAGTACTAGGGGATTGAAGCTGGTCCTGGTGGTACAAATTGATAATCAACAAGCTACAGAGGATGAGGCAGAAGGATTGCAGGTTCAAGGACAGCCTAGGTAATACTTGCCTGCAATATTGGGCTCAACATAGAAAGATCACGTACATGGCATAGTGTTAGGTTCATTCCGTTGCACATAGGGTTGCTCTGAGTCAGATCAGACTCTATGGCACCCAACAACAACAGGGAATTAAAGCCAGATCCTCACCTAAAAAAGGTAAGTGGACAATTGCTCTACCACTGCACCTCCATCCTTTTAACATTTTTGATACTTTTTCCTTTTTTGTTTCTTTTCCTTTTTCTTTTCTCTCTCTCTCTCTTCTTCTCCTTCTCCTTCTCCTTCTCCTTCTTCTTCTTCTTCCTCTTTTTCTTCTTTTCTCTTTTCTTTTTTCTTTTTTTTTTTTTTGACAGGGTCTTGCTAATTGCACAGGCAGGCTCTGGCCTTAAATTTGAATTCCTCCTGCATCAGCCTCCCAAGTTGCTGAGATTACAGTTGTGTGCCAGGATGCTCGGTGTAAATTTTCCTTTTAAACTTCACTTTAAATTCAGAACAATTTTTTAAAGATTTGATTTTAAAGAACATCAATCTTATTCCTAGATTATGCATGTAATTTTCATGATGTACTGGTTAGTAGCCTTTATGCTACACCACATTTTTTTCCTCTTTCAGTACTGTTTTGAAATGTGTGCATGTATGTGTACATTAAAGTCATGTATGTGTGAGGTGTGTATCATTTAAAAAATTCACCATTAAAACAAAAATAACTTTTTGCATTTTGAAATAAAGTACTTTGCGTATTAGGTACCAAAAAATGTACAAAGCACAAAGATAATATAAAGTCTAAAACAGCTTAATTGGAAAAAGGATAAAAATTATGAATCAGCTCTAACATGGTCCATCTCAGGCATGATCTGCTTATGAGATTTCTGTGATATGGTCTAATGTTTCCTTGATAAGTTATCATTTAATATTTAACTGAGAAAATGAGTAAAAAGACAGTAATAATGAACCTGGTTAAAATGGTCCCTTTGTTTCTTTTCTCTTTGTTTGTTTGTTTCTTTCTTTCTTTCTTTTTCTTTCTTTCTTCTCTCTCTTCTTTCTGCCTTTCTTTTCTTCCTATCTTCTTAATTTCTCAAACTCAGTTTTTCTTTCTATAACTAGTCCTTTGTCTCTTACAATCCATTGAATCTTACCTTAAATGAACAGATATATAATAGGTATTATGGAGGCAATTATTTGTGAATGTCTCAGAGAGTGTATAATGTAAGAAGCCAAAAAATAGTCCACACATATTATAATGTAATTTATATTAAGTTAATCTCTGTGATCCCTTCCACTGAAGAGCATAAGTACATGTAAGATGTTTGCCTATCATATTCCTGAAAAACAAACAAAAATGTTAGAAATATGGCTTATAAATATTACTATTTATATGGAGTATGTCTTTTATTAGTTTCATTATCTTTAGAAAATATTTTTATTCAGGAAAACATAAATCCTACACAGTGGGATGGATGTAACATATTTATATGGTACATGACTTTCACTCCCACCAAGAAAATTCTCCAGCAAATATGTAAAATTTTAAGCTTTCATTTTAATTGTGTGAAATTATTTAGTAGAAATTATTTTAGGAAGGGAGGAGGAATTATTATAAGAGAAATAATCTAATTAACCAAAATATACAAAATTTTGCAAAGATTTTATTCTTTTTCCAGCTGAAATATACACAATGATGGATTAAAACATCTTAATATACTTATAAGTAATAAAGTTTTTAAAAACTTTCCAAATATTTTAGGAATTCAATGACAGAAACAGCTATTGAATTTGAACCATATTTTTTAATCATCATTTCTTTGGTAGTAAACAAATCATGTAATGTTCTACACTAAAAATATAAAATTAGTTCATGATAATAGTTTCATATAGGTGGGAAAACTGTTACTTTTAATTGTGTCTTGGGCCTATATCTCAAAACAAATATCAAAGGCATGTAGTTCAGGACTATAAAATAAACTATGAGTGGATGACTGATTTTTCTCATGGGGACATATATTTCAGGTTTCTGATGCAGATTAAGCTCTGCCATGTAAAATATTGTTCTCCTGTAGTATTTATTGACTAGTTTCCCTATTCTATCCACCAGAAAATGCGTTTTCTTTGTATTGTCCTGACTTGGGTTGGGGGAAGGGTGATACAGGTCAGTCTTTGAGCACTGATGCTAGCATGGCTTCAGAGGCTCAATTACCTGGCCTGGGGGCACAGGTGGTAGAGCTCTGCTCAATACTAGGTTTCATTGTGGTGGACCAGGTACTGGGTTCCAATTCCCTCTCTCTATTCCAAAGCAGAGGAGTGTTTCTTATGCTATCTGCTTAGCTTTGGGAGGGGACAACATAAGCAATTGTTCATTCTTGCTTTTTCAATGCTTTATTTCTTCTTATTATGATAAAATAAGTTATAATCTCTCACCTGATTTACTTGGGAAGGTGATGTTTCTGGGAAGGAGACAGTTGTCAGTTGGTTTTACTTCACCAGCATAGTGCTACTGTTCAGGATTTTGGCATAACTATAAGTCACTTGTCAAAAGGCTCCTGTGGGAAAAGATGATCAATTTGAAAATTTAGTTTGGTAATTTTCATAAAGACACAGAAAATGAAATCAAATACAAATGCTAGAAATACAAAAATAATACTAACAGAAGTAGAGAAAACTTTTTACAGGCTCAATAGTAGAATCAACCTAGGTAAAGAAAACATGTTGGGGTTGGCTCCAGCCATGCAAAAACCACAGAGCTTTGCCACAACACCAGTACACTCAGGGACCCTCAGGTGTGGGAAAGAGCTGGTAGGTGGCGCCAGGAAGGACCTTGGGAGCCTTTTTATACAAAACAAACAGGAACTTTATTAAGCTACTCCTTTGCAGAGAGCCTAAAGCTTTCTAGCTGACAGAACAGATTACTGCTGCTGTGATGGAATCACAGCTCTGTATCAAAGTAACAAACAGCTCTGATGTCCTCACTGGCTGCACCAATGGTCCAGTGATATTGCCTTTTACAGGTTGCCTTCTACTCTCACTTCCTTCCCAGAGCTGGGGGATCGAGAGCTTTTCTTGGCTTGCTTGAGGTCTTCTTTCTTGACTCTCAGAGTCTTGCCTCTTGGTGGCTTGATTGAAGGTCTGGATGATCAAAGCAGCACAGCAAAGTCAGATGTAGGGTGTGGCAATCAGAGACAAGGTGATAGGGAAGAAAGAAATGAAAGGACAACTTTGGTAATCGGTGGTCTGCTTACATACACTCTAGGTGGGTGTATGGACCAGGGTGCAAGCAACTGGAAAGCAGTTTGTGCCAGGAGGAGCAGTTTTCATGTGAGGGCTTGGAAAAGTGCACTTGTGATTGGGGGGTTAGGTGCAGGTTGGACCAATCCCTGAGCTTTCCTTAGTAACCTATAAGATAGCTCTGGGTGGCCAACCAGGCTGAAAAAGGCCACACCAGAGCTGGGCTGCTTGGGGACCATCTTGGTTCCCTCAATGGGAAGGGTAGGAGCAAAGTAGATAAAAGTTGAACTGGGACTTGGGTAGCCATATTGGCTCTTAGAGAGTCAAATAGGTCCCAGTCCAGGTTCCTGGGTTAAAGGTAAGCAGAGGTGGCAGGAACAGGACAGGATCTGGGGAGGGCTCAGACCTCGGCCCAAACCAAGTGGGCCTCAGCCCCAGAACCCTCCTGGACCACTTCAGGGATGTCCAGATAATCTCTTACACAAACAAAATCACATAAAAGTAGAGATGAATGAAATAAACTTCAGTGGCAACACAAAGAGAAAATGCAATTTGAAAAATAATAAAATTTCCATGGTTTGTAGATCAACATCAAACTTCTAAAATATGTATAATTTGATCCCAAAATGGAGTAAAAAAGAGCAAGAAGGATATTTGAAGAAATAAAGGCAGAAAATTTTACAAAATAATAATGACAGATAAACTATAGATATAAGAAATAGAGAAAGACAAAAAACAATCTTAGTAAAACCACAAACTCTATTCAAACTGTTGAGGACAAGGAATAAACAAAATCTCTAGCATAACTTCAGAAAAAGAAAACCTGGAACAGAGGGACAAATGATAAAAATTACACCCAAATCTTCATCTTTATACATGAAAACAAAATGACAGCATAAAGGTAGTTGAAAGGCACTGGAAAGAAAATATTAATCTAGAATCCTGTACTCATTGAAAATATATATCAAAAGTAAAGTCTTTCTTAGACAAAAATCTAAGGAAATTGGCAGCAGGCCAACCCACTTTATAAGAAGTGTTAAAGAAATTTCTTTGGATAGAACAGAATACCAACATCAAACATAAACATATAAAAAGAAACAAAAGGTTGTGGAAATGAAAAGCAAAGATAAAATTACATTCATTTTTAAAACTTTTTAATTGCTCTAAAAGATTAGGGACTTTGTGAAGCTAAAACTGGCTTGCTATGTTGTGTGCTAATCAACATGTCTAAAAGTAGATGGCATAAAAACAGCAGCCAAAAGGATGAAACTGAAGAAACAGGAATATAGAATGAGAGGTTCTTACACAAGACATTAAACACTATGACATTATTTGAAGGAAGATTCTAGTTACATAAGCACATATAAGGTAAAATCAAAGTAATAGTAAACTATTACTTTTTTTTTCAGTGTTGGGGAGCTGAACCCAGGACCTCATATATACTTTGCATAGTATTCCAACCCTCTTTTTATTTATTTATTTTTTTTATCTTGAGACAAGCTCTAAGTTATGCAAGCTGCCTCTGGCCCCAAACTTGCAATCCTCCTGAATTTGCCTCCTGAGCCATTATAGGCTTGCACCACCATCACTGGCCTAATAGTTATTTTAAACAAGGCATTAAAAAATATATCAATAGAAGAAATAAAATGGAGTTAGATAATATGCTCAACTAACAAAAGAGATGGGAGGAGGACATGGCAATCATTCCTGTAATAATCCTGAAACAGTCAGCCACTGAAAACCCTATGATGGTCGCTATGAGTCAGGCAGAACCTAATAACAACACAACAAAAGAGAAGGCAGAAGTGGAGGAAAATTGAAACAAAGAACAGGTGAAATTAATTGCAGATGTATAACTTGTTAGAAGATTGTAATCTAACATCACCTTCTGTGTGAATAATTTAACACATTGGTTAAAGGAGATTGTCAGAATAAAAAAAATGACAAGATCCAAATATACGCTGACTACAAGAAAATCAAGTTAAGTACAAAGAAATTGTCAAATCACATTTCTAAATTATGACTTGAATTCATATTTTATAAAGTACTCTTAAAACAAATCAGTAAGATAACAATCAAAATAAAAAGTGAGTAGGAATGCAAAACAATTAAACTTCCCTGTGCTGCTGATGATGTTGGACTATTCATATGAAATCTTTAGGTGAGTTCTATTTTACTCAGACTCACCAAAAACTGGAAACAATACAGATATTATTGAACTCATATTAATAAATTATGATATATACATAAAAGCAATAGTAGTATTCAGCAACTTTTACAAAAAGAACAAAATATTGATTCTTACAAAAACTTTAGTAAAACAAAAGTGCAATTTTCTAATTAAATTACATACTGCACGATACTTTTTATGTTACTTTCCACAAAGGAATCAGGTCAGCATTTGCTAAAAGTTAGCTGCATTGTGTTTATTCGTAAAAGTGTTTCATGAGGAAATTTACATAATAGTGGAACTGTTCAGTATAAAAGTGTGTGGTGGACACAGGACCCTACATACTTTTCAAAACTTTTAAGACGGTATATATCAGAAAGTGAATTGTACTGTTTAAATATTATGGTCATCTTCAAAGGAAGATTGACCTCATCAGATATTTCATTTGGATGTAGAGCATGCAGCAGCCTATTACAAATGGGTATTGACTGTCTTATTGCTAACCTCTATGAGTTCTCTGGGGAAAAGCAGGATAGACCTCCTTGCTGAAAAGCAGTTTGAAATATCTTAAAAGATCAAGGTGTTTTTTTTTTGTTGTTGTTTTGTTTTGTTTTGTTTTTTGTTTGTGTGTGTGTGTGTGTTGCATGGTGGCAGGGACTGGATCTTGTAGTGTGTGCTGGTGGGCAGGGACTTTCCTATTTCAAATCTGCTAGAGCATAGGAAGAAGTATTTTGGCTTTCTTTCCTTCTCACCCAGATAGGAGGCATAAAAGAAAAATAGGCATGAAGCTGAAATGATGTCAGATGTTTGTTTCCCAAAGCTCATGAGTTAGTATTTCTGAAGCTACTTAATATTCATATGAGGGTTGTTCTTACAGATAAAGATACTATACATTATGTGAGATTGGTTGTACCATACAGGAGTCAATATATCAACATGAAGTCATGAAATAGATTAGCTAGGTAGATAAATAGGTAAATATATGGCTGTGTGTATACCTAAGTTACCCTGAAAGAGTCAATGAAACCTCAGTGGACTGGTGAAAATTAAAGAGCTCTGGATGAATTTTTATAAATTTTGATATTTATTGGTTATTATACTTGCTTCATCAACATGTTTCAAATGATAAAAAATTAGCTTTGAATTTCAACCCTATCTCCAGATTCATAAAAATGTTATAAATTTTAATTCATGTTTTAAAATGTTGTTGTTCATGCAAAATAAACTTACAATTATTCTGAGAACAATTATGAAGGCATATAGATTAGAAACCATCACGCAAAATACTATCTATGCATTACCAGTCAATCTAGCAAATTAGGAAAGTGATTACTAAATTCCAGGATTATCTCTGTCCTGTCATCTGTTTGTGTATTAGCTCCATATTTGACAGGACAGCTGCATATTCTATTTCTGGTCTTCCTCTTCCTTCAAAATACATATACATTGGTTTTCAGGGTGTTAGCAATTGTTCGAATTTCTCTGTTCTGTTTCTGTATCCTTTCTGTAGAGGTTATATCAGATACATAAACTCAGACTCTGCTGGCATGTAACTCTCGTCCCTCAGATCGTTTAGAATAGCAAAACAAAAAAGATTTTATTTAATCAACAAGTATTGTTGAATTCCTACCAAATCTCAATATTTATTTTACATATTAAAACACAGCAATAAACTAGCCAAAGCCAATCCTAAACCAGCCAAAGCAAATTCTAAGCAAACTGTAATCCTACTCTGATGGAGGGAAGCGAAAATTAGCATTAAACAAATAAATACATGAAATAATATTAGAGCGTTAGAAAAAGTATGAAGACAATAATAGAATAAAGCTACAGAACAGCTAGATTTGTGGACTAATAAAGAAACTCCTTGTTAAGTGGATGACATTTTAACTGAGATCCAAATGAAGAAAAGGAGGAAAATATTAGAAAACCTAGAGGAAGAAAGCTATAGGCAGAGGAAATTGCAAATGCACAACAGTGGTGGAATAACAAAGCTGTGTTTAAACACAAGCAAATAAAATAATGTAAAAATGACTTTCATTCAGTGGAAAATCCTTAGGAATCTCATAGGTACTGAATTAAGTGATTTTGTGTATCAACTGGACCAAGGGATGTCCAAATTTAACATAATTTCTAGGTATGTTTGTGGGTGTAGTTCCATATGAGATTAGCATTTGACCTAGTAGCCTCAAAAAAATAAATTACTCTCCTCAGTGTGGATGATTTTCATCCTAGCCTGAATAGAACAAGGCAGAGGAAGGATTTGTGATATTTGTTTCTTGACTGCATATTTTAACTTATGTGCCATTGAGGTGAATCCACTATAGCAACCCTATGTACAACAGAATAACATACTACCCAACACTGTGCCAGGCAGGTGATCTTTTGATATTTAAGTCTGGTAGTGCAGGTACTGCCTGCAGCCATAGCCCTGTGGCATCCGATCCCGTCAGATCTCGGAAGCTAAGCAGGGTCGGGCCTGGTTAGTACCTGGATGGGAGACCTTCTGGGAATACCAGAAGCTGTAGGCTTGGGAGGAGGACCTGGCAACCCCCTCCCAAAAATCAATCTGCCATTGAAAACCCTGTGAACAGCAGAGAAGCACTGACAATAGTGTTTCCCCTGTTGTACAGAGAGTCGCTATGAGTCGGATACCGACTGGACAGCACCTAACAACAACAACAAGTGCAGGTACTATGTTTCTTCTCATTTTGAGGCATGCCACTTCAGCCAAAGAAGTTCCCAAGGGTTTCCCTCCATTCCTGAAATTAAAGTCAACTCTTCTTTGAGGAGGCAACTCTTTCTCAGTCACTTCTTGAGTGCCTTCCAACCTGGGGGGCTCATTTTCTGGCACTATATTTGACAGTGCTTCTCTGCTATTCAGAGGGTTTTCAATGGAGAATTGTTTCAGAAGTGGGCTACTAGGTCCTTCCCCTAGTCTGTCTTAGTCTGGAAGCTCAGCTGAAACCTGTCTACTATGGGTGACCCTGCTGGTATCTAAAATACCATTAGTGTCATAGCTTTCAGCATTACAGCAATATGCAAGACTCCACAGAATGACAAGGTGACAGATACAGGAGGATAATTTAACCTTGATATCAATTTTCTCCTGCCTTTTGTTTTGGGATTTACAACATGAGCTTTTCTATTTCTAAGGTCTTCTGATTTGAACTGGAATACATTACCAACTTTCTGCATTCCTCAGTTTGTATATGGTAGATATTAGGACTTCTCAGCCTCCATAATCATGTGAACTGTTTCCTCAAAATAAGTTACTTTATATGAACATGTATCTCTCCCATTAGTACTATTTCTCTAGAGAGCCTGGACTCATATAGGAACCAAGAAAACTTTAAATTATCAAGCTTCTGAATTTAAAGAAAGCAGAGAGAGCCAGGGATGTTTATAGCATGAACATGTGTAATTTCACTGTTTTCCTTAAATTTTATAACATACTCCATAATTTATCCAAGTTTCATATCTACATATAAAATATATGTATATATATGTATATATATGTATATATATATGTATATATATATATATATATATATATATATATATATATATATAGTTGTTGTTGCTGTTGTTAAGTGCTGTCTAGTCGGTATCTGACTCATAGCGAACCTACCTACAACAGGTGAAATATTGTTGTCAGCGCTTCTCTGCTATTCAGAGGGTTTTCAATGGCGGATTGATTTTTGGGAGTAAGTTGCAGGTCTGTCTCCCAAGCCTACAGCACCTGGTGCTCCCAGGCGGTCTCCCACCCAAGTACTAACCAGGCCCGACACTGCTTAGCTTCTGAGATCTGACTGGATCAGAGGCCATAGTACTACGGCTGCAGATATATATATATATATATATATATATATATATGTATATATGTATATATGTATATATGTATGTGTGTGTGTGTGTGTGTGTGTGGTTTCAAATTACATGAAGACATTATTTAAAAGGATGAAAGTGAATGCAGTTTGTTTGATTCGCTATTTCATATTTATTAATGATCTAGGTTTAGTGAACTTACTGAGTGATTCCTATTGAAAAGACAATATATTAAGATTATATTTCTTTTCCCTGAAGGATATTAATTAGTTTTATGTCAAACATTTTTAAGCATTTTTATTAGCAGTCCCTAAGTGCTTTTTAAACTGCCTTCCAAAGTCTTCTTCATTAATTAGTTACTTTAAATTGTTGGTACATATTCATTTTATGGTCCTGCAGCCATAGATAGCCCTGTGGCACCCAATCCAGTCAGATCTCGGAAGCTAAGCAGGGTCGGGCCTGGTTAGTACCTGGATGGGAGACCGCCTGGGAAAACCAGAAGCTGTAGGCTTGGGAGAAGGACCTGGCAACCCCCTCCCAAAAATCAACCTGCCATTGAAAACCCTATGAACAGCAGAGAAGCACTGACAATAGTGTTTCCCCTGTTGTGCAGAGGGTCACTATGAATCGGATACTGACTCGATGACACCTAACAAAAACAACAATTCATTTTATATTTGTACAAGTCATACCTTTAACTTTTTAATTACTATATTTTAAAAATATATATAATATTTTATTGACCAACCTATAGATGTAATAGGTAAGATACAGAAGGAAAATATCTTGATAACATTTTTTCAGAAATTTTCTTTTCCATCTTGTCAAGAATTGGTATATAAACACATGATTAGACTTGCCTATACAAAACTGTGATATACTTCTTTCAATAATGTAAAACTTCCTGCATGACAATGATTATTTTTGTTACATATTTGTATATAAGCATATAGTTTTGAGGGAGAAAAAGCAGTTGATTTAAAAATTTTTAGCACCGGTTTATTTGTTATTGCCATGACATCTTCCTCAGGTACCTATTCTTATATTTTCTTACAAAAATATTTTTCCCTTGTGACTAAATGTCATAAGATAACATTGCCTCTCTGAAAATGTATTCCTTTCTGAAAGATTATAGCATATATACATTTACTTACATCTAGTTTGCAAGAAACTTAGACCATACGGTATGTAAACTATGAGATGTTCCAGTGGGTTTTTTAGTATGACTTTTATGGGTGAGATCAATCATCAGCTACAACTCAGTACATATGGATTTGTAAAATTTTAAAAATGCATGAATTTAATCTAAGACTCTCCTACACATACACACACATGCATACACAGACACACATACACACATACACAAGAAATGCCTTTTGAGAATTCATTTTGGTGTGTGCAGGAAAAGGAAACACTTATTAGGGGACAAAACACATAATTATGTTTGCAAAATACTTAAGAATGGTGCAAAACATATATGAAGCATATATATTTGAAAAGAAATTTAAATACAGATTGTGAAAATAGAGATCAACATAACCAATATAAAATATATCTGAAAGGTAATTTACATGTATTTGTATGAGTTTAAGTATTTGTTAACAAGAACAAATGGGGACAGGCACGATGATGCACTCCTGCAATCCCAGTTACTTGGGAGGCTGAGGTAGGAGGATCATAGATATGAGGCAAGAGGCAGCCTGTACAATTTAGCAAGATCTTTTTTTCAGAATTTTAAAATGTGAGGGACTAGCTCAGTGGCAGCACACTTGTCTAGCATGCACGATGCCCTTGGTTCAGCCCTCATCCTTGGAAAAAAGAAAATGAGGAAATGGCAAAGAGAACAGCTGCACTTTACCTTTTCTTTTATATGATGGAAATCTGAGTTGATTTGGGAAATGCTGCATTTCTTCACAGGGGACAATTACAAAATGAAGTTGATCAACATTTATATATGTGGGAAAGCAATATATGCAATAAGGACAATAAAGATTTTTTGCAGTATGTTGTTGTTGTTGTTAGGTGCTATCAAGTCGGTATCTGACTCATAGCTACCCTCATAGGGTTTTCAATGGCTGACTATTTCGAGATTGCCTTGGGAGTCAGTTGCCAGGTCCTTCTCCCATTTTTGTGGTGCTGGGAATTGAACTCAGGATCTCAGAGACTGCAGTGCAGCACTCTACCAAGTGAGCTAAATCCCAGCCCGTTTGCAGTATAATCAAACAGTAAGGGCCAACATACTCATGCACATCCACGTTCAAATGCCTCATATGATAAGAAGCTGAGTTGAAATACATACAAACTGAAAATTTCTGGCCATGTGTCCCTGTGGATAGCTGATACTGTTAATTGGGGTATTTGGTCAAATTAAGAGAAAACATAGTTCTTTTGTCACCATAAAAGTTACTCTATACTTCCAAGACCATAGCTGGATGCAAGGCTAAAGAAGCAATTAGTGACTTTCCAGCCTGGTAATTTTTAAAAAGAGTTAATAAACATATCGAGGAGAATTGGAGATACAAACCAACGCTTGTGTGTTGGATGCGGTGGCTACACCTGTAATCCCAAGAAGGCAGAGGCAGGCAGGAGGATCACAACTTCAAGACCATAGGCAATCTGCTTAATTTAGTGAGACCCTTTCTCAAAAAGGTAAAAAAATGGGCTGGGGTTGCAGCTTAGTGATACAGCACATGCAAAGAATGCAAGCCCAAGGCCCTGGGTGAAAGTGTTTCCCAAAGACCACTCTGTACCCAAGAACTAGCATGAGAGATTTTAATAAGCAGAAGGACAAAGTGGCTACCTTCGGAAATGAGAACAGCAGCAAGATACAGCCAGATGGCTCCTTATATGGGGGTAGAGTGGGATTTTCTAGTTGAGGAGGCTATTAGGGGAGTGGTTCCAGGTGGTGGGTAGCACCAAAAATGGTTTCACCCCTGACCATGCCATTTTTAAATCAGATTATGTCCAAAGAGGGTGAGCCTGGGACCAGATGGGATAATAGATTAAGTAAGGTGGGGCAATACAAAGAAGCCAATTTAAGTATTCAAAATGACCTTCCTAAAGGCAGAAACTTATGAAATGGCAGCTGAAAACCAAGATGGTTGCACAGATGTTAACACAAAAACCCAATACTGGGTTCAACCCCTAGTACCACACACACACACACACACACACAGCCTGTGCATCCATTTTATCTGAAGAAAATTCAAAGGAGTTTATGACCATCTCCATGACAGTAAATGCGAGACTCAAAAAGTTTTCAGTAAAATGAGGAAAGTCATTGACAAATGAGAGCAGTAACACTTTATTAAATTTTCACCTGCATAAATTACCACTGAATTACAATATCACTTGTCTGAGTTACTCTTAATAATATGACCACTATAGTTCTCTCTGGGAGAAGGACGTGGCAATACACTCCTGAGGCAATCCTGAAACAATCAGCCATGGAAAACTATGAGGGTCGCTATGAGTTGGATAAGACTCCATGGCACCTAACAACAACAACATAGTTCTCTCTAGTCCATCTTTGATTCAAATGAATTGTGTACTTTTAATACCAAGTATTGACACAAGAAAGACAACTGATTAATATAGGAACCCATTTGAAAATACAAACATGAAAACAAGCCTACCTCCCTGCATTCTGTTGTTTAGGCTCTAGGACCCCATTTATTCCCATCTGTTCATGATTTTTCCCATTTATTCATACTTATCATTAAGAGGGAAGTGCTTTGGGCAGATAAGACATTAGTAGCTCCACTGATTCTTGATTCAGATATATGAGTCACCTCTTACTTTTCCAGTTCTAGGGAGAACTAGAAGATTGGATCCTATGACACTATCCTAAGAGAATGCAAAGATCTGCAAACAATAAAGCTCCATTCTGTGACTGAAAGCCACACACTTTATAGTTTTATCTCTCAAGCATGAATACACATAAGCCTACTCCTGTACCTTGGAGCAAATTCAGTTTCTAATTCATTCTTTCAGAAACAAGGTGGCATTTGAAAAAGTCAGTAGGGAGAAAATGCTATTACTTATAGAATGCTCCTAAAAGGAGAATAAAAGTTATTATTGGATTAATAATAGATATTATTTTGGAATATAATTTTAATAAATCACATTAATTGTCTGGGTCATGTTGCCCAATAAAAATCTTATATTTGCTTTGGAATATGTGATAAGCTAAAGTGTGTATATTATTTGAACTCTAAACATTATTTGAGGCATAGATTTTTTGTTTTGCTTCCAAAAGGCAAAAACATTTGAAAGAAAGCATTCTAATAAAGAGTTTAAGCATGTTTTAGTTATTAATCCAAAACCCCAAGGTAGCTAATCATGAAAATAATTTGGAGATGTGTATTTGACATTTATTTCAACTGTCTCAAAATCATTATAAAGGCTCTCAAGTCTCTTTATCAAATCTAATCTTTCTCTTTTTGTCACCAAAATTAAACTGCCTGCACTTATGGACAGAGTAAAATGAAGACTTTTTTGTAGCTTATAGGAAAGATTCATTGTTTAAAACTTACATCACATAAAAATGCTAAGGAAATCCAAGTTGACAGGAAATTTAGATTTCTTTTCAATGTAATATAATTAAGTAGTTATAGTGAAAAAATAATTTCTAAATTACCAGTATTACATTTAAAATAGCAATGTACAAGCAATTGAGGGATCTCCCCACAGTTTATTTTCCCTGAAACTTTATTCCTATATATGACTAGTGTGTGACTTTAACAATTAAAGAAAAGTGAGTCTTACTTTTCTTTCAAACATTCTACTTATTCACATAACAAAACTATTACTTGACAGCTGGAAAAAGTACAATTTGGTCTTAATTGGATCAACTTGTTCACTTTGGAGGAATTGCTTCCTGATATTAAGAGTAAATTGTACTTAGTTTCATTTAGGTCTATATTTTGGCTACTACACATTGACAAGTTTATCCACTGACATCTTTTTCATTGTAGTCATGGTTTCTTGGGGTCAAGAGAGAGAGACCTCATGGCTGGAAGAAACTTATGACATTTTATGGATCACAAGTCATTCAGCATTTTGTATGCCACACAGTTTATATCTTGGCTCCAAGAAGGAGAACTTCATAAAAAATATATAGGCTCCAATATTACAGTATTTCCCATTTTCTCTCCATAACAACAGAGGCACCAAGGTTTCTGCTGGGGTTTTTTGGTTTTGTTTTGTTTTGTCTTTATGGGATTTGTTCTTATCCTTTCATACCTTAAGATTCACAACATTATCAGTAGACTCAGCATTAATTATCTAAATATCCTCACTGACATTTTATGTGTCAGTAAGGATTCAGAGTTCTCATAAGAGGAATTTGAAGATAAGAATGTTTACTAAGTCAGTTAATTGTGTTAAAATCTACACATACAAATTTAAATTACAATAGAAAAATAGGCAGAAATATTTCCATTGAAGAGTATTCTTTTTGTGGCGACATTCAGGTTGGAGTAGAGGATTCCAATGTTTGAATAACAAATGTATATGGTTAATATTAATATTAATAGCATCTGAAACTAAAATATGTAAATATCTGTCAGTGCTTACCATGGGGCAGAGTTAGACAGGACTATGTCATTCTTCCTTCTCTGTCTCCTATTCACCCCCAATCAGTCCATCCACAATAAATTTTAATGCTCTCCTTGCTGTTAAGGGTACATTGCTGACAAGCAATGGCGTTTCAGTTACTAACAGTTCTAAGTGCAATGAGTTGTGTTGAAGCCTCTGTCTCCCATCCTTGCCTGTAGCCGGTAGTTATTTGTGCAGTGAGGACATCTTTTTAAACAAAAACTTAAAAATAAATAAATAAATACATAAATAAATAAATTTTAATGCACTTGCCCTAATGCCTTTCCATTGGAAACATTTTCCTTAGGCACTACACCCACATGCTTATTTTCTATACCTGCATTTACTGACCCAATGGGTACATATTTTCTCATGATTTCCAGATCCCTATGTCTAGACAAATATTTCACTTTAAACCTACTCTCCCCCCATACTAGCTATGCTGAATTCTTCAATCCTATGTTTTCTCTATTTCTATTAATTATCTTCATTCTTAAAGAAAAAGAAAACATTTTGTCTTATTTTCTCAGAATGTAATATTTTCAAACTTATTTCATTAGCCAATGGAGTTTACCCCTAGATACTCTCTCTTAGGTTTTCTATAAATTTCATGTGAAAAATGAACTCTTAGGAAAGCAAAAGTCTAATTGTTAAGATGGGTGAGTGTGACAAATAGTGAGGTAGAGGAGGTGTTATAGAAATGTCTAGTGGCCATCTCCTTTTCCCAGAAAAGAATGTATTCATATATACACCCTTAGACTGCCCTATAAGGGAAGTCTTTGTGCAATTAGATGTTTGCTGGAAAGGCAAATCGGTGGCACAAAACAACAACAGAAAGACAGTTTAAAAAGCAGTTTATTTCATACATAGAATTGTATTTACAAGTACTGATGTGTTGGTTCAAGATGCCAAAAGTGAGATTTGTTTCAGTTACCTTTAATGAAAGCAAATAAAGAATCATAATTACAGAGACTTACACAATCAAACATTGTAAATAACATATTCAAGCAATAATCTCTTTATTGTCATCCTGTATTTGTTATTGCAGTCCCTGTATTTGATGATGGTTTGTATATTTTAATATAAAGGTGACTTTGTGATATCACCATTGGTATTAGAGTCACTTTCTATAATTTAAAATACTTTTTATATTAATTTCAGTGAGAAAATACTTTTTCAAAAATCATTTGATTTCTTTTTTCATTATTCATTAAATAATAAAAGACAACATTTATTGAGGCAAACTCTCCTTTATTCAATGCATGCTGAGATCACAAAGGGAAAATGAAAGAGTGTCAGAATGGTGCCAATGTTGTCTTGACCAGAATGCTAATATGTTAGTGTTTCCAAACAAGACTTTCTCAGAAAGAGAAAAATGGTACTAGTGTATGAAGATGCTAGAATATAATGCACTATATACATCCAGCTGAAGAGGAAAAATGAGTAAAGAAATATGATTAGGAGAGTTTATAGTCTAATACAAACTGCTACTTTGGAGAGAGATTACATTTCTTCTGGTATGTGATTTCAGGAAGGGGTATTTGGGAATGAATAGTGAAGATCATGTTGGGCAGTCTTCAGAATATCATGACAGTAATAAAACCATGCAACATTTATCAACTGTTTCTACTTTCTACCCAATAGAAAACTATTCATTGTTATTTACATGTAACCAAAATATCAGAAGGCACAGATAAACACAAAATAGTTCAAGTTGTGTTTATTTTTTTAAAAACAGGATTCTGGAAGGCTTCATCAGGTTCATACTGAATTTATTATTCTCCCAGTGTATCATTTTGTATCTATGATCTTTAGGATTATACTAAAAATTAGATATGTCAAAAGAAATCTTGAGTTTTTCACTTATAAAATGATATTTATTGAGTTAAACTCTATTTACCTTAACATTTAAGTCTTTGCTCCTTTTTCTTACACTCTTTTCTCTTTTTTTGTTCATTTTGTCACCTTCCCACATACTTACAATGCTTGTTCGTTTCATAGAGTTTTACATTTCTATCTCATATTCTAATAGAGTTGTCACACCATCAACCTTTCCTCTTTCTCTCTCTCTTTTAAACCTCAAATTTTAAAAATATAACAAGGACTAGATTTTGCTTACAAGATACAAACTAAAGTCATATTTTCCCAAAATATTTAATTTTTAATTTATTTTTTAAATTCAGGTTTGCCTTTATACAATATAATTCATAATTAAGTTTACAGTTTGATGAAGTCTTACAGACTTGTGTAATTATCTATTCTTCATTACAATCAATATTCTGCTTTTAAATTAGCATTCCTTAAGTTCTTTTGTATTTTTTCTCCCCACTCCCAACCTGTTTTCTTCCCATATATACATATGCATATAAAGGGGTATATATATGTGTGTATATGTATATTATATGCCTTTTTATCATTCTTTTTTTACTTATTGTAATGACTTTTGAGGTTAGATATAGCCTGTATAACAGTGTTTTTTTTCTATTCTATAGTATTCCATTGTATGAATGTACTATAACTTTTATCTGCTTTTGTTAATTGATAGAATTTAGAAGTGTTCCCAGTTTGAAGCAATTTTAAACGCAGCTGTTTTAAACATTTGTGTACAGATCTTTGCAAGGACATAGCATTTCATATCTATTAGACAATTATCTAAAAGTGTGATTGCTGAGCCACATGAAAGCTAATGCTTAATATTGTGAAAAATAGCCATAATGTTTGTATTAACCAGCCTTTTACTACTATAGTGAAATACCCGAGTCAATTAACTTATAAAGAGAAAAGTTTTATTTAGCTCATGGTTTTGGAGGTTCCAGCCCATGATCATGTGGTCCAATGGTTTTGGGCTTCTGGTGGGGGTGCCAGATGGCAATGGTGGGGAGTACATGGCAGAACAAATCATTTATATTACAAGCCAGAAGGCAAAGAGGCAGAGGACAGGCTAAGGCATGCATTCAATGGGCATGCATTCAGGCAATTTTCAGGGTATGCATTCAATGACTTGAGAACCTTCCATATGGTGGGGGCAATGGTGGGGAGTACATGGCAGAACAAATCATTTATATTACAAGCCAGAAGGTAAAGAGGCAGAGGACAGGCTAAGGCATGCATTCAATGGGCATGCATTCAAAGGGCAATTTTCAGGGCATGCATTCAATGACTTGAGAACCTTCCATAAGGTCTCACATTCTAAAAGTCCACAGTATCTTCCAAGATCCCCCCCCCAGGGAATAACCCTTTAACATATCAACCTTTGTGAGAAACTACACATAATCAAACCATAACACTCTTTTTCCCAGTAGCTGCACAATTTTACATCATCACCAGTAATACATAAGTGTTCAATTGCTCAGCATTATCATCACAAACATTTTATGATAACTCTTCTATTCCCTCTCCTCCTCTTTCTTCTCCTTCTCCTTTGTTTTCCTTCCTACTCTCATAGATATAGAGCAACATCTCATTATGATTTTTGCTTGCATTTCACTAATTGAACATCTTTTCTTATGCTTATTTGCCATTCATATATCTTCTTCAGTAAACTACTTTTCATTTAATTTGCATTTATGAAATTAGGCTTTCTCTCTTTTGAATTTGTGTTAGGAATATTTATATATTCTCAATAAGACATGATCTGTGTTTCTGAAGCTTATGGAAGTAAAGAAAAAATTCAAGCCTCAAGTAGCAGTTGTGAAAGATTCTAAAGGGAAAATGTTAAATGATGCAGGAAATGTTAAAAGAAGATAGAAGGACTACACAGAGTCATTATAAAAAAGAGAATGGGTAGATGACCAACCATTACAAGAGGGTGCATATGAATAGGAATCAATGATATTGAAGGATGAAATGGAAGCCAACTTCAAAGAACTGGTAAAACACAAGGCTCCACAAATTGATGGGATACCCATAGAGATATTTCAACAAACAGTTGCAACACTGGAGGTGTTAACATGTTTATGCTAACATATTTGGAAAACAGCTACTTGGCCAACTGACTGGAAGAGAGCCATATTTGTGCCTATTCCCAAAAAAGGGATCCAACTGAATGTGCATACTATTGGACAATATCATTAATATCACACGCAAGCAAAATTTTACTAAAGCTCATTCAAAAGCCACTACAGCAGTATGTAGACAGAGAATTACTGGAAAATCAAGCAAGATTCAGAAGACAGCAGGGAATCAGCGACATCACTGCTGATTTCAGGTGGATATTAGACAAAAGCAGAGAATATCAGAGAGAAGTCTATCTACATTTTATTGACTATGTAAAGGCATTTGACTGTGTGGATCATAATAAATTATGGATAACATTTCAGAAAATGAGAATACCAGAGCATCTAATTGTACTCATGAGGAATCTGTAAGTGAACCAAGAGGCAGTTGTCTGAATAGAAAAAGGAAACACTGCCTTTTTTAAATTTGAGAAAGGTGTGCATCATGCCTATGTACTTTCACCATATCTCTCCAATTCATATGCTGAGCAAATAATCCGAGAAGTTGGACTTTATGAAGAAGACCACAGCATCAGGATTGGAGGAAGACTCATTAACAACCCGCGTTATGCAGATGACACAACTCTTCTTGTTAAAAGTGAAGAAGATTGAAAACATTTACTGATCACAGCCTTCAATATGGGTTGCAACAAAACATCAACAAAACAATCTTATATATGTTTAAGCCAATTGTTGCAGGCACTGTGTCAATCCATCTGGTGGAGGGTTTTCCTCTTTTGCATTGACCTGCCACTCTTCCAAACATGATATCCTTCTCCAGGGATTGTTCTCTTCTGACTACATGTCCGAAATATGTAAGAAACAGTCTGGCCATTTTTGCTTCCAAGGAGCACTCTGGTTGTACTTCTTCTAGGAAAGATTTGTTGGTTCTTTTGGCAGTCCATGGTATATTCAATAGATATCTCCAGCACCACAATTCAAAAGCATCAATTCTTTTTCTGTCTCTCTTGTTCAATGTTCAGCTTTCACAACCATATGATGCAACTGAAAATACCATGGCATGAGTCAGACGCACCTTCGTCTTCATTGTGACATCTTTGCTTTTCAATACTCTAAAGAGACCTTTTGCCATAGCTTTTCCTAGAGCAATGCGTCTTTTGATTTCTTGACTGCTGCTTTCGTGAGTGTAGATTATAGAGCCAAGCAAAGCAAAATCTTGGAGAACCACAATATTTTCTCCATTTATTGTGAAGTTCCATGCTGACCCAATCATACGGATTTTTGTTTTGTTGATGTTTAGTCGTAATCCATATTGAAGGCTATGATCTTTGATCTTCATCAGTAAATGTTTTAAATCCTCTTCACTTTCAGCAAGCAGAGTGGTGTCAAGTGCATAACGCAGGTTGTTAATGAGTCTTCCTCCAGTCTTGATGCCATGTTCTTCCTCATAAAGTCCAGCTTCTCGGATTATTTGCTCAGTGTATAAATTGAAGAGATAGGGTGAAAGTATACAGCCCTGACACACACCTTTCTCAACTTTAAACCACTCAGTGTTTCCTTGTTCTATTCGAACAACTGCCTCCTGGTTCATGTACCGATTTCTCATGAGCACAATTAGGTGTTCTGGTATTCCCATTTTCCATAGTGTTATCCATACTTTGTTATGATCCACACAATCAAATGCTTTTGCGTAGTCAATGAAACATAGATAGACATCTTTCTGATATTCTCGGCTTTCAGCTAATATCCACCTGACATCAGCAATGATGACCCTGGTTCCCCACCCTCTTCTGAATCCCACATGATTTTTTGGTAATTCCTTGTCTATATCTGCAGTCACTACTGCTGCAGTCACTTCTGAATGATCTTTAGCAGAATTTTGCTGGTGTGTGATATTAATGATATTGTCCAATAGTTTTCACATTCAGTTGGATCCCCTTTTTTGGGAATAGGCACAAATATGGCTCTCTTCCAGTCAGTTGGCCAAGTAGCTCTTTTCCAAACCTGTTGGCATAAACATGGTAACACCTTCAGTGCTGCATCTGTTTGTTGAAACATCT
>VMDO01025999.1:0-27325 GCA_007922755.1 Pedetes capensis | reverse complement strand
GGGAGATAAGAATGATGTCAATATAAATGGACTAGAAATCGCATGTAATTGTTCTAACAAGATAAAAACAAAGACCACTACAGGAAAAGTTTCTATCTTAAACAGAACTGGAACCCAAGGACATATAGAAAAATATTCCTAAGTAAAAGATAGAGAAGACTTAGATGAAAAACTTAGATGGGAAGGGTGGGAGGGGGGAAGCATAGGGGAGGGTAAGGGGTAACCTATATGAATAATGTTTATCAAAATGCATATATGAAAATTGTCCCAATGAAAATCATGTCAAAATAAATCACATTATGATGTACATTAAAAATTTCTAATAAAAAAAAAAAAAAACATAGCAAGCTGAAACACCTAAGAAACCAAATAAAAGTCCTGTATGGGAGAAAGCCCCGTCATCATGGAAGATAAACTCATTCCCTAAATGTTTTTTTTCCCCTCAGCCATACTACTGTGGTGCCCAGACCCGTCAGCTCTTACAGGCTAAACAGGGTCGGGCCTAGTTAATACTTGGATGGGAGACCATCTGGGAATACCATGTGATATAGGCTTAGAAAAAGGACCTGGCAACCTACTTCTAAAACAAAATCAGCTATTGAAAACCCTGTGAATAGCAGAGAATCACTAATAACAGTGTTTTGCCTGTTGTACATAGGGTCGATATGAGTTGGACACTGACTTGATGGCACCTAACAACAACAACAACAACAACATAGGGTCACTATGAGTCAGACACCAACTCAGCGTCTTAATCTTAGAATTAAATCTTAGAATTAAACTATTCTAAGATTCATATATGGGGCTGGGATTTACCTCAGTTGGTAGAGCGCTGCTCTCCAGTCTCTGAGGTCCCAGGTTTGACTCCCAGCACCGCAAAAATGGGAGAAGGACACAGTAATCCACTCCCAAGGCAATCCCAAAACAATCAACCATTGAAAACCCTATGAGGGTCTCTATGAGTCAGATGTGACTTGACAGCACCTAACAACAACAACAAGATTCATATATTGTCTAGGAGAAGGGTAAAAATCCTGGCTAATATTGTACTTCCATAAATTATTAGTTAATATTTTTAATAATTACAAATTCATCTTTTAACTTTTGGAGTAATCACTAAAAATATAAAACATATAATTTCCAAATAAGTAGTGGACAAAGAGTATAGCTCAGTAGAAGAGCACCTGCCTAGCATGTACAAGACCCTGCATTCAATTCCCAACACTGCAAAGAAAAAAAACTACCAGATATTTTTAAAAATGAAATCATAATTAAATCCAAATGACAGTAATAAAAGAAAGAAAAAGGAACAAAGGATGAATGTAACAAATAGGAAGCATAAAATTAGATTGTAGATTTGAATCCAAGGACTCCATAATTTCAATAAATGGACAGAAGCTCAGAATGAGAAAGCCTTCCTTACCTAGTCATAGGAATTGCTGGAACAATCACAGGCTTTGCTGGTGGACACAGATTGGAAACAAGCTGCCCCAGTAAGCTTTGCAAAACACAACAAAATGTATGTTTCCTTATAGCAATTTGGTCAACTGAATCTCATAAGAAAGCAAAGTAGAAAAGGTTCTGGGCCCTCCCATGCCCATTTACCATTATTCAACATATGAAAAAGGAAAGGAAAGGAAAGAAAGGAAAAGGTAGGAAAGGAAAGGAAAGGAAGGAAAGAAGGAAGGAAAAAGAAAGAAAGAAAGAAAGAAAGAAAGAAAGAAAGAAAGAAAGAGAGAGAGAGAAAGAAAAAGAAAAAGGAAGAAGGAAGGAAGGAAAGAAAGAAGGGAAGGAGGAATGGAAGAAAGGAAGGAATGAAGGAAAGGAGGAAAGGAGGGAGGAAGGAAAGTCATTCTTCCTTTAAGAAGAATGTAGGAGGGGACAGAGAAGGGTTAAGAATATTACAGTAATTGATAAAGCCAGGGCAAAATCAGGCCTTTCTGATGGAAATAATTAGTATTCTAGTGCAGGCCATGGTGACATATTTGTTTGAGGGATGCAAGGATAGGTTAGGAAGAGAAAAACTGAGCATATATACAAGGCAAATCTTATACCAACATTAGGAAGGCATAAAGAGAATGTCTGAAATATATTCAGGAGTTGTTAAGACAAAAATAATGAGCAATAAGAGAAGATAACAAATGATTAGGAGAGAGAGAGAGGAAACATTTGGCTAATACAAAATTTCAGATAACATGTAATTCTTCCAAGGCTGTACACCTGTCTTTACCTTTTGAAATATATCAGTTGCACAAAAGCACTTTTTTAAAGGGTGCATTTTCACCCAAAATTGAAGAGCAGTTTCAAAGAACTCAAATAGAATCAGAAAAAATAGCATCTCAATCCATCCATATTTTATAATACTCCTAAACCAGTCACCTCAGAAAGAGAAAAATATATTCTATTTTAAAAGACCTCTGCAGAAAGACAGATTTTACATGCCATTTTGGTGATTAACTTTAGCACTTAATATTCTTCTTTTGTGAATCAAATTAACCATGATTCCAAACCTTAACAGGAGTTTCTAAAAGGAGGAAGGAAAGAAGGGAGGGAGGGAAGGAGGGAGGGAAGAAGGGAGGGAAGAAGGGAGGGAAGAAGGGAGAGAGGAAAAAGAAAAAGAAAAGAAAAGAGAAAAAAAGAAAAAACTAATTTAACTTAAAGCTTTAATTTTTTGTTTTTCATCCCAGTAGAAGGTATTGTTTGAGCACCATAGGACTGGTGGTAAGATGCCCTATTGAACTCTCAAGCAAATCTCCTCATAAGAAGATTTAACAAAAGTAGGAAGTTGCACAAAAATCAAAAGAACAGGAAAAGCATCGCTCTTCATCACCAGTGTTTGACAGATGTGGTGGAGGTGTAAGATTTATAATGCTAAAGTGAATTGCTTGACTTTGTGGAAATCAATGAAAGTAAAATTCAATTTAAACTTTTTATTAAAATAACATAAATTGTAAGATGTGACTTTCCTGTCATAGTAAATCATCAAGACTGGTAAGGATTACCAAAGGTAGAACCAGAAAATTGTCATTCCAGCATATGAATTATGCCCTTGTAAGTAGACTATTGCCCCTTTTGAGCTCATCAAGAAAAGAAAATCTGAGCCAACTCTATAAACCACAAGCACACTAAACTGAAGTATAGCATTCTTCTCATATCAGCAGTCCCTAGAGATAATGATTGGTGTGGTCAAGTCAATTAAACAAAAATGTGCATCAATTATCAAAATGACTGAAATTTGGAAAGCAGCCATATTATACACTGTCCTTTTCCAACACAAGGTTAGAGCTTGAGAACTGACAACAGTATAAAGAATATACCCTTGAGGCATGACACTGAACTGGTCCATGCCACTAGTTATCTCAAACCCAATTCTAAAGCAGCAAAAACAAATAAGACAAAATGAAAAATATCTAAAAGTAATCGAATGCATTTTAAAAGCCAAAATAATGCTCTTTTAAGAGAGCCTAGGGGATCCAGAAATAGCAGTCTAAGTTCATCAGAAGGCTTACAAAGGCCTGACTTTAGATCTTTACCCTGGATATTCATTATAAGCCAGTGCAGTAAATACCCTAGGGGAATATAAACTCAGAAGCTTGAAGAGCATATTGCTTTAAAGTAAAAGATAATAAATAATAACACATAACACAGAGAGAGAAATTAATGAAACAAACAGATTAAGAATTTCAAGTAAGCATAAAATCAAGAATTGGTTACATGATGCAGAACAAAATTTTTCAAAGACCAATAAAGAACCATGAAAGGCAGCATGGATACAGAACAAAAGCAAGCTTACATAGCTCGAAAATCAGTCCAAGAAGGCCTCAGAAATGGATTAAGAGATAGGACAGATGTGAGATATTATGAATATATATAAGATATATGAAAATAGAGTGTTACCATTTATGTACTACTCTAAAAGTTCTCCCAGAATAAGATAACAAATTAAAAAGAAGAAAGTAAATATTTGAAGAATTAAGAATGAAATACCTCCAGTTATAAAGACTCATAGGGTATAAAGGCTCAAACAAACCGAAAGAAAAGAAATCTAAAATTTAGACACCAGTGAGAAAACTGTAGGACTTCAAAGCCTGAGAGAAAAAACTAAAAGCTTTCAGGAAGAAAAAGCAATTCAACTGTAAAGAATAGAATTCTGATTGTTATCAGTGTTCTGAGACAATGAGAAAATATTTTTAAAGTGTTTCAGGAAAAGGACATTGAACATAGAATTGTATGTCTGGTAAACCACGGTTTAAATATGAGAAAGCAATAAAGATATTCTTCTTATGCAGAGCTTCAGAAGGTAAACCACACAAATAACTACTGTGAAAACATTCAGAAAAATTAGTCTAATCAGAAAGAAAACAAATAAATCCAGATATGTGTGAAGTTATACTGATCAAATAATTCAGTAAAGTTTATTTTATCTAAAAAATCAAGAGCAAAAAAAAAAAAGAATATACATAATCCAGAAATAAAACAGGATAATAGTAAAATGGCTATTTTCAGGGAAGAGGGAGGTGAGACTCCATTTCACAGCTGAGGAAATTGTGGCACAGAGAGGTTAAGAAACCTGTCCAAGAGGCAAAGCCAAGAATCAAACTTAGGCAGTCTGACTCAGAGTCAACATTCTTCAGAGGGAAGATATAGATATTTATAAAATCAGGAACCATGAAAGGGAAAATAAACAGAAATGTAGGTTTTACTAAATCTCAGATAACCACCAGATAAATAAAAACCTTAAAATGTATAACTAATCAGCCCAAGAAAATTTGATTTATTCAATGGGAAGAATGAAAGAATAAGTTAAACAAGGGAAAGTATGATAAAGAATTAATATGAATTATATGGTCTCAATAACTCCAAATATGATAATAATTAAAATAAATCTTAATAGCTAAACTAAACAATATAATGAGGTATCAGAACTCAGCATGTAGCTTAGTAGTAGGGCGCTTGCCTAGCTAGCCCAAAGTCCTGGATTCTATTAATAGCACAGCCAAGAAAAGAATAAAGGAACAAAAAGAAATAGGGTATTAGATTGGCTTAAAAACATATAGATAGATAGATAAATACATAGATAGATAGATAGATAGATAGATAGATAGATAGATAGATGCAAGAATAAATTATCTACAAAAACACTTAAATACAGAAGAGTTGAAAATGAAGTGAAAGAAAAAGATGTAACAAGCAAGCACATACCAAAAGAAAGCCAGAGAAGCTATTTTAATGTCAAACAAGTGTAAATTCAAAGCCAAAATAGCATGAGAAAACAGGAATATTATACATAGATAAAAAAGAATGTAGATCAGAAAAGTATAATGAGTATACACTGTTACAATTTAAAACTAAAATGTCCCCTCAAAAGTCATGTGTTGAATATGTGGTCCCCAGCTGGTGGATGTGGAACTTTAGGAAGTGGGACCCAGATGACAGAACTAGGTCACTAGGGGTAGGCTTTTGAGGAGTTCACCCAGACCTCCACTTCTAGTCACGCTCTCTCCTCTCCTGATACCATGATGTTAAGTCCTCACCACCTGCCCTGCCACCAGCTGTTCCACCATGCCCCCTGCCACTATGGACTGAGACCCTCTAAACCATGAGCCAAATAAACCCATCTTTCCTCCTTAAGTTGCTCTTTCAAGTAGTTTATCTCAGCAACAAGAAAAGTAACCAACACACCTACCTAAATGTACCATACATCATCTCAAATAGTAACCATTAACATTTATTGAGTGCTTGGTATATTCCAAGCCCCCTTTTGAAAGCTTTACAGATATTAGTTCATTATGTCCTCAACATCCATCTAGGCTAAATACTATGAACCTTTTACAGAGGCAGGAACTGAGGCACCAGAGCCTTAGAAATTTACATGAGGATCCTTTCAAACTGTCTGACTCAGAGTTCACATTCTCAACTTCTATTTTCTGCTCCTATTGTACATAAGGTAATAACTTGCAAGTTTTTAAGGAGGTCAATCAAAAACAATTTGTGATTTTATTTGGAAATTTTAGCACAGACTATAGAAATTGATCGAGCAGACAATAAAGAAAAAGTACTAGAAGAGCAAATTATGGGTTGCAGGCGGGCTGCCTATTTTTGTAAATAAAACTTTATTGGAAGGCATCTATATTCATTCATTTACATATTTTCTATGGCTGCTTTTTCATGACCATGACAGAGTTGAGTTGTTATGACAGAAAACTATATGGTCTGCAAAGCCTAATATATATACTATCTGCCCTTTAAGGAAAGTGTGCCAGCACCTGCTATAGAAGATTTAAAAACAGAATTAAAATTCAACTATTCCTGTATGGAGAATTTTATATACAGAAAAGAGTCTACACATCTCCCCAAATTCATTTAATATAAACCCCTTAATTTCACCCTCTTTCCACAATACTATAGCTATCCAAAATATAACACTAGGCACAATGTCAGAGAATAAAATAAACATAAGGACAGTAAATAAGGTAAAAATCATGCCTTAAGAAGAGACATTTAAATTTGACAGGTAAAGAGCATGAATCTTTAATGCTAAAGGTCTAACTTACTAAAAATATCCCAACACAACTGTGAATATTTGTCAACAAATTTTTAATAAACATTTACTATATGGTTACTTGAAGCGTCTATGGTATCTCTTGAAAGCTAAAGTGAAGTAAGTCTAGCAGGTAAGAGCTTGGGCCATGGGATGGAACCAGAAAGCATACACTGCGCATTAGTGTATGTCTTTGGGGAAGGTCATTTAACTCAATAACATCAATTTCCTGATGTGCAAAATGAGGCTGGTGATGGTACCCACCTTTACTTACTGGAAGTAATAAGGGAGAGAAGGTAAATAAAAATGGATTAGCATAGTTCCTAACACATAAGAAGTTTTCAGCAGATACTATTGAAGAGTATCTATTGGAGATACTATAAATAATTGAGAAACCACCATGAATCCAGAAACAATATGAGATTAATTTCTTTTATTGCCTTTTCCCTGATATAGCAGCTGAATCAACAAAATTTTGAGAGTACTGTCCAACATGTTTTCATTTACTAAGAATATCCATGTATAGAAACAAGAACACTGTGGGGGAGGAGATATGGGAAAGAGTTCATATTTGTGATAAGGGGAGAATAGAGCTCAATATGTAAGGAAATCCATGTGCAGAAGGTTATCTTAAATTTAGTTTGGGGGAATACCTCCTAATAATGACTGTCATGAATAAGGCAGCAATGTTTCATGATCAATACCATAGAAAGAAAGATGTCAGTACTAAGGTCACCCCTGGTAGGAAATTAATTTTAAGAATATAAATGCAAACAATCTTTTCTCTCAAAATCTTAACTATAAGCCTGATTTTATAGATCAAAAACTTATCTCACTCTGGCCAAAGGTGAAAGATAACCAAAAACAGTGTTATCAGATTTCAAAAGTGATAAAACACTTCCAAAATATAGAGGATCTGTTTCTTATTAGGCAGGCATCAAAAGTAAAAGTAGAATTCTGGGTGTGGTGGTGCATACCTGTAATTTCAGCACTCTAGAGGTTGAGGCAGGAAGATCACAAGCTTGAGAAAGAAAGAAAACAAGGAAGAAAGAAAGAAAGAAGAAAGAGAGAGAAAGAAAGAATGAAAAAGGGAGAAAGGAAGGAAGGAAGGAAGGAAGGAAGGAAGGGTGGGTCAAAGCTCATGACTCAAACATCTGGTTTAAGAGAAGAACTTGGTTCCAGCATATGTGATTAATGATATTTGGGGAAAATTTTAACTTTACATATCTCCAGTAAACATTTTCATTTGAACATGCAAACTCAAAGAATAACTATAATCTTTGTAACAAAAGAACCCTAGAAAGGAAATTAGAATAATTCATCATTTTACATCAAGTTACTTAGAAGTTTGTGTACTTCTTTTGTATGATCATATATATATATACACACACACACACACATATATATAAACATACATATATATGAATATATTGCCATATGACTCAAGGCTAACATTGTGTCTCAGGCTTCATATGATCTAGAACTCTGTGTAAAATGTGGGAATCTCTTATGTGATCATTGGAAATCTTTAAACCCCATATTCTTCTAAAGTCTTTCTTTTCTCTTGTGCTTGTAAGTCATCATAGAGAAGAATGTTGTATTAATTCATCACTCCTAGTTAGTAATTTGGGAGAAGGACCCAGCAACCCACTCCCAAAAATCAGTCCGCCATTGAAAACCCTATGAACAGCAGAGAAGCACTGACAACAGTGTTTTGCCTGTTGTACTCAGGGTCACTATGAGTCGGATACTGATTTGATAGCACCTAACAACAACAACAACACAGTTAGTAATTACCAGAACTGGTTGTTTCCATTCAGACTATCCCATTGACTTGGAAGTAGCTCCAAACTAAATTCTGGAAAATTAAGTAGCTTGAGTTGTATCATTGTTATTGTCAAATGTTGAACTGGTTGCATTAAAACCTATAGTTAAATAAATTGCACTATGAACTAGAAGGGCTGGGATTTAGCTCAGTTGGTAGAGCGCCGCTCTGCAGTCTCTGAGTTCCCAGAGTTCAATTCCCAGCACCGCAAAAAATGGGAGAAGGACATGGCAACCCACTCCCAAGGCAATCCCGAGAAAGAACAATCTGTCATTGAAAACCCTATGAGGGTTGCTATGAGTCAGTTATGACTTGACAGCACCTAACAACAACAACATTAACCACAAAGGAAAAATAATTAGAACTATTTCATTTAAATACTCCATATATTCATCTACCTTTTCCTAGGGTACACAGGGAAAAGATTTTCTTTGGTTTCTAAATATTTTTATTGAATTGGGCTCTTAAAACATACAGCTATGCTCATTTTCAAAATCACAGAAGTAGCCGGGTGTGGTGGCGCACGCCTGTAATCCCAGCGGCTTTGGAGGCACAGGCAGGAGGATCACAAGTTTGAGACCAGAGGCAGTATGAGTAACTTAGCAAGACCCTGTCTCAAAAAGTTAAAACATGGGCTGGGCATGCAGCTCAGTGGTCCAGCACGTGCAGAGCATGCAAGCTCAATGCCCTGGGTCCAACCCGCAGTACCGCAAAAAAAAAAAAAAAAAAAAAAAAAAAAAAAATCTCAGAAGTAACATCAAGCAACTTGGAATTTAACACAGATTTCTTCCTGACATTTATTTACTAAAATATTTGTTCAACAGTAAAAAAAAAAAAAAATTCTCATTTCTCTAGGCAATGCTAGTGTGAATGCTATCAAATGGAATAAACAAGAAAAACTTATCTAAAAATCTTTCCAGCAGTGATTAGTATGTTTTAAACTTGTTATTTAGGATGTATCTTATCACACTTCTGTTTATACTTTACCAAGGATATAAGACTAGATGATTTGCCTCTGTCAGATGTTGAAGCCCGGGTAAAATAAATAGTTTTCATTTAGTGCCACAAACTTCAGACCAGAAGGCCATCAAAATAAGTCAGGGATAAAAACAGAACATAGAAACATCTAAACAAAACATTTTTCATTCTGCTCTCACGTCATAAGACCAAAGTGAGCTGAAAACATACTGCCATGAAAATACCAACCAGCCCTAGACCATGGCCTTTGAAGACTCTGACTTCTAGCGACTTGTTTGTTCTGAATGCTTTTTTTCCTTAACCAAAATCCTGTGGGCAAAACCTTCCTCAGAAAAAAACATGAGGACCTCCATACATTGCTGTGGCCTGGCTAAAGGTGAACTGGGACCCACTTTGTGGCTATTCTTTTTTTTTTTTTTTAAGAACAGCCTCGTGTGTGTGTGTGTGTGTGTGTGTGTGTGCGCGCGCGCGTGCGTGCACGCGCGTGTGTGTGTGCAGTGTTTCCTCTATTCCTCATGCTCCAGCTACATTTAAAAAAAGAAAAAAGACTTTTCTTTAGAAAAATAAGCCAATGAGTAGCTAATAAGGAATTTTCCCACTGGGCTCCCTACAAAAACTTTTATGGTTAAATAACAATCAATAATAATCTTGTATAATTGACTCTTCTTGCCCATTGATGAGCAACTTCCCATTTCACCATTCCTTCAGCCCCCTGGCAATCATCATTTTACTTTTCATTGCAATGAGTTTACTTTTAGATATTTCATTACAAGTGTTTAGATATCTCACATAGTGTTCATCTATAAGATAATAATCAAATATTAATAGTATTCAAGTCTAGAACTACAGAGATTTTGGTATTTTTTTTAAACAACTAGCTTTTTACCATTATCCCAAAGGTAATTTTTAAAAACCTTTTAAAATGCTTTACATAAGAAGTAATAACTTATAGGCTGCAGGCATAGCTCAGTGGTGTAGTGTGCATGCTCAGCATACATGAGGCCATGGGTTCAAGCCTCAGTACTACTCCCCAAAATTAATGACTTATATACATGATTTTTAGAGACTGAGATTTAGCTCAGTTGGTAGAGCACTGCACTACAGTCTCTGAGGTCCTGAGTTTGATTCCCAGCACTGCAAAATGGGAGAAGGGCGTAATATCCCACTCCCAAGGCAATCCCGAAACAGTCAGCCATTGAAAACCCTATGAGGGTCACTGAGTCGGACTCGACTCGACGGCACCTAACAACAACAACAACATACATGATTTTTATAAATACCTCAAGCAATGAATAGAAGTAAAATCAGAGGAAGACTCTAGGGATAGACTCACTCTTGTATCTGTCTCCCATCTCTGAATTCCCAGTTGGTGGAGCTTCCTTGAGAATGCATGAAAGTCCTTTTAAGTCTACCAAAGCAAGCCAGAAAGACAAGAATAATAAGGGTGGCACTCGCCCATAGGTCAGAGGGATTCCCCACTACTGGTTATCTCCCTTCCTTGTCTCCAAATAGAGCAACATGTTGTTGTTGCAATGTCCTGTTATGTCAAATCTTACTAAAACAAGCCAAAATCCAAATCATCATTATGTCATATGCAATAACCATGGATATACATGAAGGGTATGGTGCTAAGGGAAATAATCCAGTCACAGAAAGACGAACACTATATGATTCCACTTGTATGAGCGATCTAAAAATCATTGAAGCAAAGAGTAAAATGATGGTTGCCAGGGGCTGAATGAAGGGCAAAGTGGGAAGTTGCTCAATGGGTAAAAAGACTCAATTATACAACGTGAGTAGGTTCTAAAGATCTGCTAAACAATATTATATCTATAGATAACAATAGTACATTGTATTTATTTTAATTTTTTGCAATACTGGGGGTTGAACCCAGGGCCTCAAACATTCTAGGCAAGTGCTCTACCACTGAGCTACGCACCCAACCCCTTATTTTTTATTCTTTATTTTGAGACAGGGTCTTCCTAAATTACACAAGTTGCCTCTGGCGTAAAACCTGCAATCTTCCTGCCTCCGCTTCCCCAATCTCTAGGATTACAGATTTGTGCCATAGCACCTGGCTGTACAGTGTATTTAAAAATTTGTTCAGAGAGTACATCTCATGTTAAGTATTCCTACCACAATAAAAAAGAGAGAGAGAAAGAAGGACCACTGGACTAAATCAGAAGACTGGAATGTAAACCAAAACACTTACCATTAAATGTGCTAAGATGGAGCAAGTCATTTAACCCCTTTGGTCTTCATTGTCTTCATTTATAAGAACAAAAGTCATCACAATCATCTTGTCCAACATGTGCAACCTCCACAGTGATTCATTATATATTTACTAAACACTAAAACAAACCACAAAGTGAACTCTCCCACACTTCTTAATCTGCTGAAGACCTTCTTTCCCTTTTTTAGAAAGCACCTTGAGCACGGGCCTCTTTAGGCTCAGTCACTGACATATCTCTAGCACCTAGGACACATGCAATTATTGTTTTAAAAACCAAGACGTGGTGACACATGCTTGTAAACTCAATATTTGAGAAGCAAAGGTAGGAGGATTGCAGCAAGTTCCAGAACAACAGGGCTACTTCAGTGAGATCTTGTCTCAAGAACAAACAAAAAAAATTTTTTTGTTGTTTTTAATTCTGTAAATTCAAACTGCAGAAAATAATGCTGATTTTTCATTTCCACAGCTGACATACCATAAAATGTCTAATGAAATATGAGATGGGAAGATTTGTAACCTCAACATAATCAGGAGTCAACATTTCCTCCATATCTGTGGTTATAAAATGAAAATGAATCTAATATTTAAGGTTATATCATTTCATTCATTAACAACACACCTGTATTTAAGTATGTAAAGATATCTTGTTGTTGTTGTTGTTGTTGTTGTTGTTGTTGTTGGGTTCTGTGGAATGGAGTCCAACTCATAACGACCCTATGTACAAGAGAATGAAACACTCCCTAATTCTGTGCCAGGCACACCATCTTTTTTATGTTTAAGCCCTCTGTTGCAGCCACAGTGTCAATTCATCTAGCTGATGGTCTTCCTTTTTTTCATTGTCCTGCCTCTGTCTCAAACATGATGTCTTTCTCCAGGGATTGGTCCCTCCTAACATGTCCAAAATATGTCAGACACAGTCTAGCCATCCTAGCTTCCAAGGAGCACTCTGGCTGCACTTCTTCTAAGACGGATCTGTTGGTTATTTTGGCTGTCCATGGTATATTAATATTTATTTCCAGCATCATAATTCAAAAGTATCAATTCTTCTGTCTCCCGTATTCAACATCAGTTTTCACTATATGATGTGACTGAAAACACCATGGTATGAGTCAGGCGCATGTTCATCTTCAATGTGAAATCTTTACTTTTCAACACTGTGAAGAGATCTTTTCCAACAACTTTTCCCAATGCAATGTTTCTTGATTTCTTGACTGCTGCTTCTATAGGTGTTGATTGTAGAATCAAGAAAAGTAAAATCATAGACAATCTCAATCTTTTCTCTATTTATCATGAAGTTGTATACTGACCCAACCAGTTGTAAGGATTTTTGTTTTGTTGATGTTGAAGGGCAATCCATACTGAAGGCTGTGTTCTTTGATTTTCATCATTAAATGTTTCAAATCTTCTCTCAAACCGTTGTTGTTGTTGTGTTGCTGTTGTTGTTAGGTGCCATGGAGTTGGTATCTGACTCATAGCAACCTTATGTACAACAGGCAAAACAGTATTGTTACTGCTCCTCTACTATTCACAGGATTTTCTATAGCAGATTGTTTTGGGGGAGTGGGTTGCTGGGTCCTTCTCCCAAGCATACAGCACTTGGTGTTCCCAGGCAGTCTCCCATCCAAGTACTAACCAGGCCTGACCCTGCTTAGCTTCCAAGATCTGACAGGATCAGATGCCACAGTGCTACAGCTACAGGCTCTCACACTCTTGTTGTTATTGTTAGGTGCTATCAAGTCATGCCCGACTTATAGCCACCCTCACAGGGCTTTCAATGGCTGATTGTTTCCAGCTTGCCATGGGAGTGGATTGTCATGCCATTCTCCCATTTTTCCAGGGCTGGAAATCGAAACCAGGACCTCAGAGACTATAGAACAGTGCTCTACAAACTGAGCTAAATCCCAGCACCCCCCCCACACACACACACACAACAGGAAGTTGTTATTTAAAGAAGTTAAGCTCACCAATGGTCTGGGGTTTAGCTCCGTTGGTAGAGTGCTGCTTTGAGCTCTCTGAGGCCCTTCATTCAATCCCCACTGCCACAAAAATGGGAGAAGGACATGGCAACACACTCCCAAAGCAATCCAGAAACAATCAGCCATTAAAGAGCCTATGAGGGTCACAATGAGTTGTACCCGATTCAATGGCACCTAACAACAACAATAAGCTCACCAACACTATTCAAAAAAAAAAAATTCTCCTAGTTTAAAGTGTGTGTACCGTTATCAGATGCCACCAGGTGGGGCTTCTGTGGGTCCTTAGACTCATTAATAAATGAATTTATAAGTGGACCAAAAAGGGAAACTTCAAGGAAAGTTTATTAAAGTTAGGAAAGAACAGAGTAGGCTTTAGTGCCCAAGCAAGTGGGAATATAGGCCGGTGTGGGGAAGAGGGAAGACAGAAAAGACAGAGAGAAAAGGTTATGCTTTCTAACACAGGAATCAGAAAGCAAGCAGGTCGAGCATTAAAGCTCTGTGAAACAGCTGCATCTAACCTCTGAGTTAGAGATCAGAAAGCATACAGGTCCAATAAGGAGGCTGAGAGTGGCTCTGAGCATGTGCCTAGAGCTGCAGGCATCTGTGGGTGGCTGCTGCACACTTGGAGGGTTGCTCTAGACATTGCTAAGAACTGTAGACATGGTGGAGTAGACACTGCAAACTGTGGGCATTGTGGATTTCTGGGCTTTTGCAGATACCTGGCCATTGCAGATTCTGTGGATCCTGTGGACTCTGCTGAGAAGCGTGGAAGCTATGGATATCTGGACACTGTGAACTCTATGCTCTGCATCAAGGGGTGGGACTTCTGGGGATTTTGGTCTCTGTCTCATTAAGGGGATAGATATTCCTCCCCTCTGTTTGATTTTGTCCTCAGGTATGTCAGACCCTGCTCTCTTACCTCATCCAGGCTGGCCTGCCTGGGCTGTTAAACAGGCCTTTCTGTTTATTGCAGGAGGAGTTCTGCCTCAAATGAGAAGCCCAGTCCTAGCCCAGACATCGAGGCACCTGTGGTCCCCCAGTTGTCTTCCTATGCAAAGTGAGTTACTAGTTACAGATGGAACCATTTGTAAAGGTGTTATAGGTTACAGACCAGGTCATTTGTAAGAAAACATTATCTCCTAGCAACTATGCTATTTACAAGTGATATCATCTATCAAGAAAGTATTGACTATTTTGTCTCAGAGGAAGCTTACATTGATATTCATGTCTGAAAAGATGCCTGGAAGGACATGGCTACAGAGGTCCCTTTATTCCCTTTCTTCCTGCCTGCTGTCCCTTGTCATACCCAGCCTACAAAGTCCATAAATTTTACACTATAATTTGCATCCAATATAGACCACAGCTGTACCACTCTGGCATCTGATCCCGTCAGATCTCCGAAGCTAAGCAGGGTTGGACCTGGTTAGTCCTTGAATGGGAGACCACCTGGGAACACTAGGTGCTGTAGGCTTGGAAGAAGGGCCTGGCAGCCCACTCCCAAAAACCAATCAGCCATTGAAAGCCCTATGAATAGCAAAAAAGCACTGACAATGTGCTGGGAATGGCACAGCTTTGGGTAATATTTCATCTGTTGTACATAGGGTCACTATGAGTCTGTCCCAACTCCAAAGCACCTAACAACAATAACAAAGACAGACAATACAACATCCAAAGCAATATATATATAATGTCTACATATTAAACTTAAATGGCAGAAAACAAAGGGGCCCCAGACAAAGGCCCCAAAGTCAGAATAATACCAAAGACTAGGTGGCTGGACATTCAAAAGAAACTGGCCCCCAAGGTCAGAATGTCTTTGGTATGAAGAGCCAATGCCAACTGTCAAAAAACATACACCCATCTCCCTTTCTTCAAAAAACTTCCCTTTCTATACTCCCCACCAAGGCCCAGCCAGAGCTATAAAACCCTTAGCTTCACTCAGCTCAGCACAGCCACCTTCTCAGTGCCGACACCTCCTCAGGTGCCCTACTGCCCTAGCAGTTTCCCCACTCTTACTTGCTCTTAAATAAACTTGCTTCCTGGCAGATCAGGGTGTTCTTTTGTGTCTGTGTGCCTCCACCACCAGATTTTCTCTATCATTAAGCAGTTCTGATTAGCCTGTGCAAGTACAAAGTTAGTACTATTAGACAGTTAGCTTAGACATTAGCAGGCAATATGGGGAAAAGGAGGAACTGGAAATGGCTCCTGCCATTCAGTCATTCTGGATGAAGCCATATGGGACTCTGCGGACACTGGAAGGACATTTTCTAATGGGTCTCACATCCTAATCCACGCCATCAAGCCATTACAAAACAAAGACTCTAGGCCCATGTCATACTAGGCACCCAGAGCTGGGGGCCCAGGGCTGTCACATTGGGCATAACCTACTTTGAATAAAACTAGAGGGAACGTGCGCCTGCCCACCCTCACTTCCTCTCCACTCCTTACCCTCCACTCCTCTCTTCTTCTCTCTTCAGCATCTATGTGCACACCTTTCCATTCTTGTAGGCCCGCCATCTTCTCTGCCTATGCAAGGCATTGTGCTTTCTAAAGGCCTGCTTATAACTCTTCTGCTCTTTGGCATCTTTCCCTTCCCCTGGGGAATAAAAATATACTGATTCTCTCAGGGAACACAGGTTTTTCCAAGTTCCTTTCCAGATCCACCTGAGCTCCTCCGGGTGCCTCAGTTTTCCCAATAATTTTTCCTTAAAGGTGTATTATCCTTAATAAGCCATGTCTATAGTCTCTACTAGGGCTGGGGCTTAGCTCAGTTGGTAGAGTAACACTCTGCCCACTCTGAAGCCCTGGGTTCTATCCCCAGCACTGCTAAATAAATAAATAAATAAATAAAAGATCTGGTACCCCACTCCCAAAACAATCCCAAAACAATCAGCCACTGAAAACCCTATGAATAGCAGAGAAACACTGATGCAGTGCTGGGCATAGAACAGCACAGAGGAGTGTTTCATTCTGTTGTACAAAGGGTCATTTTGAGTCAGACCCAATTTGATGGCACCTAACAACATATTATCTACTACAACTTCTATGTCAGGTATAAAATCTTTTATATGCCAAATACAAGGATGAAGGTTTTGTTGCCATACTCCGTATCCACCTACCGGCACTTCCTTGTAACAGTACTATTTTAAATTAAAAATAAATAAACAAGGGTTGAGGATATAGTTCAGTGGTAGAGCACTTGCCTGGCATGCACAAGGCCCCAGGTTTAACCACTAGCACCACTAAATAAACAAGTAAATAAGTACTAGAAGAAATGCTCACCCCAAAATATAAAATTGAGAATGTTAGTCCTAATTTCTAATTATGTTGTCTTTAGGTGCCCTTCAGTTAGTCCAATTCATACCGACCCTCATAAGAGTTTTCAATAGCTGATTACTTGGGGATGGCTTCAGGAGTGGATTGCCACATCCTTCTCCCGTTTTTGTGGTGCTGGGGATCAAACCTAGGTCCTCAGAGAATGCAGAGTAGCACTCTACCCTCTGAGCTAAACCCAAGCCTACCTCTAACTATAATCCCCATTAGTTAACCTGCTTTGAGTTGACCTGAGATTGCATTGTCCACCTCTATCAACAATAAGTAAAATACATTTAAATATTAGACACCTAATCTATATAAGGGAGAAGGACCTGGCAATCCACTCTCAAGGCAATCCTGAAATAGTCAACCATTGAAAACCCTATGAGGGTCGCTATGAATCGGATACCGACTCGACAGCAACTAACAACAACAATCTATATAAATCTATTGTTCGAGTGAAAGATAAATTCAACGGAATCCAGTTGTTAACTGTATTAGAGTCATTTGAAATCAGCTTTCATCTCCTTCCTGTGGCAGTGATAAGTCAGCACACATGCCCCTTCTTGGCTCTGCTCTAACTTCTAGCTTCTGTGGAAGCTGCTCAGTTTAAAGGCCTCTACAACCACTCCTTTTCCACATTAGAATACCCTACCTTGGGCATCACTTTGATACTTTCACTCCTACTGAGGCAAATGGCTGTTTATTTGTTTACTTTCCTGAAAGTTTGAGCCACTAGAAATATGAAATAGAAAAAGAATCAGGCTCTGTGGTGCACACCTTGTAGTCCCAGCTACTTGAGAGGGTAAGACAGGAGAATGACTTGAGTCCAAGAGTTTAAGGCCAGCCTGGACAACAGAGACCCTGTCAGGGAAGGAAAGAAGGAAGGAAGGAAGGAAGGAAGGAAGGAAGGAAGGAAAGAAGGAAGGAAGCAAGCAAGGAAAGAAGGAAGGAAAGAAAGAAGGAGAGGAGGAAGGAAGGAGGGAAGGAGGGGAGGGAGGGAGGAAGGAAAGGGAAGGAACGAAGGAAAGGAGGGAGAGAGGAAGAGATGAGAGAGAAGGAGGAAGGAAGAAAGGGAGGAAGGGAGGAATAAGAGGAGGGGGGCAAAGGAAGACAGGAAAGAAAAGAGGAAAGAAAAAATATAATAGCAAGCCTCTAAAAGAAAATAATTTACATAAATATAATCAAAATGCAGCAATAGAAAAGAATATTAAAAAAACAGAGTAAGGTGCACATAACTGCAAGAAGAAAAGGGCTTGATTTTATTTAGGCAATAAAGTTCCTTATAGTAAATTGAAGAAAACTGCAGATTCAGTCATTCATTTACTCAACAAATGTCTCGAAGAAACAATTTCCCTACTCTCTTCCAACTGGGGCACTATTAGGGTCTATCAGATATAGATACTGTTTTATTGAAACAAATAAAATCACATCAAATAGCTTAGCATTTTGAAATATTCATTAAATGCATGGCACATTTCAGAAAAGGCACTGGAAATACTTGACTATATTTATACATCAAAATAATTTTGTGCGCTGCATTAACTAAAGCCAAGACAGTACATAAAAAAGAATTGTCTCCCTAGATCAGAGCATAAAGATTGCAGCTTTAGAATTTTGATGCCACGTTAAAACTACAGTGATATAAACACTCATTAGCAAGTAACATTTTAAAGACAGTATTTACATATACTGTGCAACAATTTTCTGCTGCATTTTCTCTTTTTTGACTGTGTTCAGAGACGCACCATTTGAGGTGATTACTATGTGCATATAAGTGGTTTAAATGATCAGTACGTGACCCATAGCTTTTTCCCAAACAGCTTGCAGTTGCAATCATAAAAATATGTTGATTTGCTTTTTCACTGACTTGGTTGGAATGTGTCTAATAGATTTGTGTGTCTGTATCTGAGATATCACCACAGTGTCACAATGCAATTGAATTCCAAAAAAAGTATAAAATCCTACTCTGTATAGGTTACCCTGTGGTCTTGTGTGTGCAGGAGTTCATCTTTCCTCCATGTGCTTACAAAGGAATGAGGAAGAGATGTTGTTGTTGTTGTTGTTGTTGTTGTTGTTGTTGTTGTTGTTGTTGGGTGCCCTCTAGCCAGGGGTTCTACTCATAGAGATGTACAACAGATAAAACACTATTATCATGTTTCTCTGCTATTCATAGGGTTTTCAAAGGCTGATTGCTTTTTGGGAGTAGGTTGCCAGGTCCTTCTCCCAAGCCTACAGCACCTATTGTTCCTAGGTGTTCTCTTATCCAAGTACTAACTAGGTCTGACCCTGCTTAGTTTCTGCTATCTGGGAGGATTGGAGGCCACAGTGGTACGGCTGATTGTTTTGAGATTGCTTGGGGAGTGGATGGCCATCATCCTTCCTCCCATTTTTTGTGGGGCTGGGGATCAAAATAAGGGCCTCAGAGATTGCAGAGCAGCGCTCTACCAACTGAGCTAAATCCCAGCCCAAGGAAGACATGTAGGCTAGCCAAAATCAGAAGGAGAGAAGCAACCTAGGGTAGGTGGCTCCTACTCTGACCCAGTGGGCACACACATCAATTAAAGTTCTTTGTTGCAAGAAATAGATGCTAACTTTAATTATGAAAAGGAGAGTTTGTTAAAACAAATAAACAAAACAAAACAAAACGATGTATGACTCAATTGCCAGGAACAGAAAACTGACAAAAATCCTTCCTGGCAGCATCATTTCTGCCTCCTGCTAATGAGGCTGTCCCTGAAGGACAGACATCCCCACCAGTACCCAAGCAAATACCCTTTCCCCAGAAGTTGCTCATTTCTGAGTCATGTGAACAACACATGCAAACAACATTGGTAAAATCTAGATTGCATGGCTACATCCTGACTATAAAAGAGGCTCTACCTTGAGGAGGTCCACTTCATAAGGCAGGGAATACTCCAGACTTGGCAAAAATGTTCACAAGTGGAGGAAACAAAGGCTCAGTGGACTTCAGAAGCAGCCCATTTATTTAATCTCATTTATTAAGTGGCTGCTATACACCAGGCCCAGTTGCTTTTCTCACTTCCCATGTATCACAGTGTATTGATATCCTTTAGATGTCTCTCTCAGCAATCCAACCCCATCACCATTACCTCCCACTAAATCAAAGTCTTCTCCAAGGTTGGGACCTTGTCATATTAGCTGACACATTGCCATGTAGTTGATAAATATTTATGAATGAATAAATAAGTGATAAAGGTACAAATATTATAGAAGTAAAGCAGTGAAAGAAAGGCTGGAAAGAACATCACAGATGTGGAATGCTAAATAAGAAAGAAAGAAAGAAAAATAAATAAATAAAGAAAGAAAGAAAGAAAGAAAGAAAGAAAGGAAGGAAGGAGAAGAGAAAAGAAGAGAGAAGGGAAGGGAAGGGAAGGGAAGGGAAGAGAGAAAGGACAAACCAAAGCTCTCAGCAGTGGGAGCAACATATGGAGGCCTGGAAAGGGGGAAATAGTGGGCATTTTGAAGGAGCTGGCAGTTGATATACAGCAATGGTTCTTCATATCTTGGAAACAAGGAGCAAAGACCTGTCACTAACCCATTCAACTGCACCAGCATACCAGAGAGGAAGGTGGCAAGCATGACACTGAAAGGCCTTCCTAGGTAAATCATGGAATATTACTGGCTTGTTGTTATTAGGTGCCATCAAGTCAGCTCCGACTCATAGCAACCCTATGTACAACAGAATGAAACATTCCCCAACACTGTGCCAGGAACATGATTGTTTTATGTTTAAACCCATTGTTGCAGACACTGTGCCAATCTATCTAATTGACGGTCTTCCTTTTTTCATTAACTCTCCACTCTCCCAAATATGATGTCCTTCTCCAGGGATTGGTCCCTTCTGACTGCATGTCCAAAATACGTGAGATGAATTTTAGCCTTCCTTGCTTCCAAGAAGCACTCTGGTTGCACTTCTTCTTGGATGGATCTGTTGGTTCTTTTGGCAGTCCATGGTATATCCAATACTCATCTCCAGCACTATAATTCAAAAGCATATCCAGCTTTCACAACCATATGATGCTACTGAAAATACCATGGCTTGAATCAGGAGCACCTTTGACTTCAATGTGTCATCTTTACTTTTCAACACTTTTTAAAGAGATCTTGGCCACAGCTTTTCCCAATGCAATATGTCTCTTGATTTTTTGGCTTTTACTTCTCTAGGTGTTGATTCTATAACCAAGTAAAACAAAATTTTGGACAACCTCAGAAGAAACATTAGTCATTAAGCATGGGGGGAGGTAGAGGAGATGATGAAGAAGGAAAGCCACAAGTGAGGTTGTAAAGAAGTTTATATTTGGGATTCTCCTACCCCTTAATGCCCCAACTTTCCTACCTCATTGGTCTCACTACCTTGTCCTTATTCCCATAGCCTGTTCATAAAGGCCCCACCTGATATGGTGGTTATAGGAAATATTTAGTTATAGTCTATCCACTTCAGCACTCTTTGACTGACAGCCTGTCACTGAAAGCCAGTATGCCACATGGGTGCACAGATGAATGAAGTCATCTACTTCTCAAGTGTCTCACAATCTAAAACATCTGCATTCTAATATCTAAGTATACACTTTCAATACTTTTAAGAACTAAAGGAATTGCCAATGGCATCAAAACTGAGAGATAATTTTGAAGTAAATGGTCTTGCACCATATGCTGAAAATCTCCATTTAAAAATCTATCTGTTCACTGGGCACAGTGGTATTCACTTGTAATCTCAGCAACTCGGGAGGTGGAGGCCGGAGGATCACAAGTTTGAGGCCAGAGAGCCTGTGTAACTTAGCGAGACCCCGCCTCAAGATAAAAAATAAAGAGGGGGTTGAGGGTGCAGCTCAGAGGTAGAGCCCTTGCAAAGTATGCACAGGGCTCTAGGTTTAGCCCCCACACCCAGGACCACAAAATAAAAATAAAAATAAATCTATCCATCCTAAAATTGTTCATATTGACTTCCATCTTCCTGCATGTTGAATATGTAATGTTAAAACAGCAAATCACCTCTGGTTATGTTAAATTCATCTACAGGGATTGGTGGGGATTTTGTTGTTGTTATTTTGTCTTTATTTTTGTTTGTTTGGTTGCTTGGTTTTTTGAGATAGGGTCTTGCTGTATAGCCCACCCTGGTCTGGAACTTGCTCCCCTTACACTAGGCTACCCTCAAATTTGTGTCCAGTCTCCTGCCTCCGCCTCCCAGCCTGCCAAGTGCTGGTGTTACAGGCATGAGCTACCACACCTGGCTTCAGACTTTTTTTTTTTTTTAAATGAGACAAAGAAATGATGGAGGAAAGAGTAAGTAGTGAGAGGAAAGAATTCTAGGCAACTCTCTTCCCATAAAACCAATCATTTTCTCCATGAAGAGGCAGAACTCCTCTGTCCATTTCAACTCCCCATAAGTGTTCTGTGGAGGGCATTGGTGGAAGGATAGGCTGCAGCACAGTCTAAAGGTGAACAAATGCACCTGACCCCCCAATGGGAACAAGAGCAGTCCCTGACCTTGCTGAGCCAAGGCTCCTGGAGGGGGAAGACTTCCAGAGGGGGAAGAGAGGGATGCAAAAGAAAGGCTGGCTCTGCAGGACTGCAGCCTCAGCTCAGCTGTGGTTCTTTCTAGGAATGCTAGGCTGGCCTCCAGCAGCTCAGACATAACCTGGCCCTCCTCACCTCACCAAAATGGAAGAGTCTAAGAAGTCTTAGGACTTAATCTTTAAAAAGTTCATGTCACAGGACTCCATGAGGAGGTATTTTTACCATATTGTTCCAGATCATGAGCTGGGAGAGAGCACAGGAGGTGAGGGAATATCAGTTTCCCATATTGGTATCCCATTGTGAAGCACATGGGAAGCCCTCACAGAGACATTCATTTAACAATTTCTATATACCTGATTCGTGTGCAGCTAGAGTTCATATCTACCTTGTGATATGGATTCTGTTCTTCCCAGGTAATATTTCCATTATCACTTTAAAATTCAGAGTTCAAAAAAATGTGCTTCAACTACTGTTATGAGAGTCATTCAAATCATAGGGACTAAATTCAATGATACATTCATTTATTATCTCAATGTTAACTAGTAGTGCAAGAAACGTGACTTGTTTCAAGAATGTAACAGGAATTTCTGCTTTTGGTGCTAGAAATTCCTAGGTTTGGCCCAATACTTGGTGAAGACAGCAGGATTCATTCTATGAAGAAGTGGTGAGAAGGGATGAAAGAAAAAGAGAGACAGGAGGTGGTTTAGAATGGAGGAAAATTCATTATGCTGTTGTTACTGTTGTTAGGTGTCATCGAGTTGAGTCCTAGTCATAGCAACCCTATGTACAGCTGAACGACACACTCTGCAATTCTGTGCCAGGCACATGATCTTATGTTTAAGCCCACTGTTGCAGACACTTTATCCATCTAGTGGAGGGTTTTCCTTTTTTTCATTCACCTGCCACTCTCCCAAACATGATGTCCTTCTCCAGGTATTGGTCCCTCCTGACTACATGTCCAAAATACATAAGACACAGTCTAGCTATCCTTGCTTCCAAGGCACACTCTGGTTGGACAGGTTTCAGCTGAGCTTCTAGACTAAGACAGACTTGGGAGTAGGACCTGGTGACTCACTCCGGAAACAACTAACTATTGAAAACTCTATGAATAGCAAAGAAACACTGTCAGATATAATGCTGGGAAATGAGCCCCTCCCCCCCAAACTGAAAGGCACTCAAAAGACTACAGGGAAAGAGTTGCCTCCTCAAAGTAGAGTGTGCCATTAGGCTTGTTGTTATTAGGTGCCCTCCAGTGGAGTCCGACTCATAGCGGCCCTATGTACAGCACATCGAAACACTCCTGGATTCTGTGCCAGGCACACAATCTTATTTATGTTTAAACCCATTGTTGCAAACACTGTGTCAATGCATCTGATAAGAGGGTTTTTAGAGTCAAACCCAGGTAGTGGCTCAGCTGAGCTGTCTCTGGACCTCTTGGGGAATCAATTCCCTCAATTTGAAAAATAAAGTACGTGGATTAACTGATTACTGATGGCCCCTCCACCTGAGATTTTAACAGCCCAACACGCCTAACGCAAGGAGGTTGCGAGCAGTCAACAAGAAGACCCACAGGGTCAGCTCCTGCGAACACAAGCTCAGCGATCACGCTCCAGCGTCTGCAAAGGCCACGGCCACCCCAGCGCACGCCTGCGAGAGCGCGGGAGCGCGCCCAGGCCCACGTGACCTGGCCGCGGGGTCGCGCCGGAGCTCCATGGCGGCAGCGCCGGGAGAGCCCGGGTTGGGGCCCGAAGGCGGTGCTCGGTTCTTCTGCACGGCGGGACGCGGCCTGGAGCCGTTCCTGATGCGGGAGGTGCGCGCGCGGCTGGCGGCCACGCAGGTGAGTTGGCCTCGCTGCGCGTCAGGGAGGAGGGTGGGTGGCCCGGTCTTAGCGCCGTCTGCCTCTCCCTGCCAGCGCCGGTCGTAGGCCAGGGAGAAACGCTCGATCCTGAGGTTCCGAGACCCCAAACAGACCACAGCGATGGTCTCCGCCCTCGGAGTTTGCCTGGGCCGGAAGTTACTGCTGCGAGTCCAGCGATCATTTCTTAACTCCTGCAGTCCGGGTGCCGAACGGCTGTCACGGTTAAAGTTATTACAAGCGAAGTGTTTAGACAAGTTTTTTCGTGGATTCTTTAAACGAAACTATTTTTAAAAGCCTATAATTAGGATGCAACCTGTCAGTTAGAATGCTTTCTTCCTTTAAACGCAAACATCATCTTCAGGTTCAATGAGTGAGTCTTGTTAGTTTCTTGGTAATGATTGGTTTTACCTCATAGGATTGTTGTGTGGATTAAATGAGATAAGATATGGAAAGTATACCTTTAACGTGCAGTAATAGAAACTAGAAAAAAAAAAGTGTACTTTTGCAGGGCTCGTAGCTACCAGTTGTTAATTTTAATGATATGAACATGGATTTTTTTTTTCTTTTTTCTTTTCTTTTTTTTTCTTTTTGGTACTGGGGATCAAACCCTGGGCTTCACACCTGCTAGGCAAGCACTCTACCACTAAGCTAAATCTCCAGTTTTTAACATCCGTTTAGATTCTAGAACGTCCTGGGCTGGTTCTTGAAAGTAGAGGGAAAAGATTTTGTAATGGAACAAGGAATCTTGACTGTGTGAATAATATGAAAAGGAAAGCTGGCAAAACCAAATGGACCACTCACCTTTGGAAGATCCTACAGTATTGGAGCCTGCAGCCGTAGCCCTGTGGCATCTGATCCCGTCAGATCTCAGAAGCTAAGCAGGGTTGGGCCTGGTTAGTACTTGGATGGGAGACCACCTGGGAACACCAGGTGCTGTAGGCTTGGGAGAAGGACCTGGCAACCCGCTCCCAAAAATCAATCTGCCAGTGAAACTCTCTGAATAGCGGAGAAGCACTGAAATAATGTTTCACCTCTTGTACCTAGGATTGCTATGAGTCAGACACCAACTGTAGGGCACCTAATAACACAACGGTTTTGGAGTCTGCAGCCATAGCACCCTAGCATCCGATCCCACCTGATCTCAGGAGCTAAGCAGAGTCAGCCTAGTTAGCCCTTGGATGGGAGACCACCTGGGAACACCAGGAGCTGCAGTCTAGGGAGAAGGACCTGGCAAGCCACTCTTGAGACAATCCGCCATTGAAACTCTACTAATAGCAAATAAGCACTGACAATAGTGCTTGGCACAATGTCGGGGATTGTTTCGTTCTGTTGTACATACAGTCCCTACTCGATAGCACTTAACAACAACAGTATTTGAAGGCACAAAAGGAGTTTCTACCATGAGAGGTGAGGGCCGGGAGAGGAGAGTCATGAGGAACAGCATCAGTCACATTAGACTATCTGCCATTTGTGGTTTGAGTCACAGAATTTAATTCAGTATTGAGTATAGCTAGTCTAAAATAGTCACTATATAATAATAGTCACTGATATTTATCAGGCATATTTAATGTGTCAAGTGCATACCCTATGTCTTTACCTTCTGTTTAGGTAGTTTTTACAATCCTTTGAAGTAGGTGTTCCACATTTAACAGATGAGGAAAATAAAGCACAGGTAAATCCAATAATTTATTCAAGTCATGCAACCAGAGAATGGCAAAAGTGAGATTCAATCCCAAGTTATCTGTGAAATCAAGAATGAGTATATAACCATGTTTAAACTCTACCAACTGTGTGGCCATATATGATGCTGTACTGGTTTTTTGTTTTGATGTTAACTTAGAGTGCTTGGTATGAAAAGGAAGAAGCTGAGTCCAATTTGGCTATTATCATTTGGATCTAAAATGTCCCCCAAAGGCCATGTGCTAAAGGCTTGGCTGTCAGCTGGTAGCTTTTGGAAATGATTGGTCAGGAGGGCTCTGACCTCACCATGGGTTACCCATTAATGGATTTGTAATTTGATGGGCTATTAGGAGTTAATGGAAATTTAGGAGGTGGGACCTAGTTGAAGGGAGTGTGCCCTTGGGCTCTATATCTTGTCTCCAGCCCCTTCCTCTCTCTGCTTGCTAGCCTTCTTGAGGTGAGTAGCCTCCTCTGCGCACATTCCTGACCCAGTGATGTTCTGCCTTAGTTGAGGTCCAAAGAAATGGAATCAGCCCACTGTAGACTGAAATGTGTGAAATTGTGAGGCAAAATAAATCCTTCCTTGTTTTCCTTGCATATTTTGTCTCAGTGCTGGAAAGCTGACTAACATTGGGTAAGCAGAATTATTAGAAAAAAAGCCTCTCTGTTTGTTTTCTCTACAGACAAAATGAGATAGGGAAACTGTAACAGCAAAAAAATTCAGCTAAGTATCAGGACATTCTTTTTTTTTTTTATTAGAAATTTTTAATGTACATCATAATGTGATTCATTTTGACATGCTTTTCGTTGTGACAATTTTCATATATGCAATTTGATAAGCATTATTCATATAGGTTACCCCTTACCCTCCTCTATGTTTCCCCCCTCCCCCCTTCCTATCTAAGTTTCCATCCAAGTCTTCTCTATCTTTTACTATATAGTATTTTTCTATAAGGACATTCTTCTTGACAATGAGAGTAATTAAATGCCAAGAGACTGTCCATATTCAGCTCTTAAGGACAGGTATACCTGGACATGAGGTCTGAACAAATAACTCCCGACATTCCATTCCATTTGCTCTAACATAAAGTGAACTCTGAAAGTTAGTGCAATTCTAAAGTCATAGTGATTGCCACTAATGTTTACTATGCACTTAAAGTGTTAGACTCTGTGAACACGTTATGATTTAATCTTCCAAAGCCTGCCATCGATAGGTCACATTTACCTCCACTTTACAAAGAAATAAGGAAAAACATGGTGTTAAGTGGCAGAATGAGGACCCCTATCTGAATCTCTCTAGCTTTGAAGCCCATGTATCTTACTACTAGGCCAAAATTACTGTTATTCCTTGGTATCTATTTAGATATCTCTAGATATA